>CM060950.1:307814745-308004745 GCA_030765055.1 Mantis religiosa | reverse complement strand
GTTTATAACTCAATAAACTAGAATAGGAGAAAAAGGATTTGTAGAATTGGTTCAGTAAAACCTCACACTCTTTTTTCTTTATTTGCGTCATTTTGTCACCGTTTCCCTTTTTTTCTAATGAAAGTTGCACCTAAAATCCTAACTCTGGTTACCAGGATTTACCACCAGGGCTGGAGATGCCTTATATTCTTTACGTTTATCAGCGCTACTATGTTGGACGTTCTTTGGCATTAATTTTGGATATTAAAATGGAATGTAGACTTTATCACAGTATCGAATCCTAGTAGCGCCGACCTGCCTCTTGAAAGTATTGGTGGATGATACTTAATTTACCTATCACTTTTATTTGGAGACACTTAAAGTCGCACTTCTGAGAATCATTTTTAGTAGTGTCCTTGCTACACACAGCACCACAGATGGTGGAGAAATTCTAAATTCAATTTCAATTAACATAAAACAGTATTTACCTCGTCCAACCATTCATACCAGCCTTCAAATCAATTACCAAATCCACCAATTATAATAGGTATAACTATAAAAAAATTATAATGAAGGCATGAGATGAAATTATATTTGGAAAAGGTATTTTGAAAAGAAAACGTCCCAAGCCTAAGTTTAGGGTCTCTCCTTGGCATTTAACAGTTATGAAAACAAAGGATAGAAAGCTTAGTCAGAGAAAGATTTGAACCGTGGACCTTCCGAATGCAAACCTGACAAGTTAACACTGAGCCAACTCACTCGACCGGATAATACCTTACGTTTTTTTTTTATTGTTTCCGTTTGATTACTGTTTGCTCTCTGTACTATTACACATATACACCCATGTCCAAGGCGGGACTCATATCCGCGACCGTCTACGTACGCTCTAGCGACCATGGCTACGAAAACCCTCTCCTCGTTTGGTGTTTGCAACACACAAGCAATCTTCTCACCCAGCGATAGACTACTATTGTACGTAAAAACGTGCATTCCATAAGAGTTGGTCGCACATTCAGGGAAGAGCGAGTTTTTTCACATTTTGTAGCTTATGAATATGCTGCAGTTTATTGTGTATGAGTACTGTAAATATTGAGTATGGTTGGTTTATTTTTTCTGCAAGTTTATAAACGATATTACATTTATTTCTTCAGTTTAATAAGACGTACGAAATATTTGGAGTTTCAAATATTTATTATATGAATGACGATGACATGATTTTTATTTGTCATTTAATGCACACATAATACATATCTTGCATTTTAATAAACACCTTTTCAAAACTACATAGCACCAGTACTCCGATTGAGGGGTAGCTACGTTACGTCACAGAGTTCCTCCACAGCCCTCTCTCTTGGATATGACACATGCCTCGCTCGTACATGTTCTAGAATATTTTGCTGGCATCGAACGGCGATGTTGAGTTTCAACTTCAATAAAACATCTTTGATCTAAGATACAAGAGTCAGCAATGAGCGCATATGCAGTATGCATTAATTCTGGAATCACACCGTCTGCATTATTTGACCTGACAAGCAAAAGGGAAACTGGAAATTGGTGTTAGACTTATTTCCAGGTTTAAATAAAGGGAATATTTCACCAACTATAGAAATCGTTAACAAATTGATATAAAAGAATTGCCTCTTTTGTTCATTACGCATTTTATCTCATCGCTATCAGCGAGAATGAATTATTGCACCAATTAAGTCTTTCATGCTCTCACATATTCAAATACTTAGGTATCGAAATTCGGTCTAAAAAACTGATGATAAACTTTCCTTTAATTCCTTCCATGGTTGTAGCTTTTCTCTGTATTTTATATTACTTATTCTGTAGATTGTATAGAAATTCCGAGGAAATTAAAATATTTGTTAAAAACTGAAAGTATATATTTCATTCTCGGTAGAATTTAGTAGATAAGTACTCAGTTGTAGGAAATAAATTTATAAAAACCAATAATCGACTCTGCTCACGTGACCATTTTGTCGCAAGTTAAACTCAGTTTTCAGACTGGAGGAAATCAGGCCAAGAATATCCATTGTTGAAATTTGGTATAAATTTAAAACAATTAAAATAGTTTTATAATCAAATATACTTTGAACCTTTAGCTAATTAGATACTCTGCTGTTGCTCTCGGAATTCTTCAGGGCTTCAAAAGACACCATTATATGCACATGATTCTAAGTACTTTTATTTGCTTTCAATGCCTTTTACTTGACTTTGATTTTCCTCACACCTTTGTACATTAAAATAGTCCATAATTTGTAGCCAAACTCGTACAAAGTTTATTAGAAACTCAGAGAAATGGACTTCAAAACTGACATACGGTTTTTGCTACACTTTTAAGTTGCTCAAGATATGAGTAATTAATTCGATCAGTCAGGGCAAACTGTTACAGAAATTATATTGATGTATTTAAACTTTGTTTTAAACAACCAGTAAACTGAAACAATTTCTTCATTCATTAGTTGGTGTAGAATTTGTTGTTGTTGTTGTTGTTGTGTCTTTTTTTCTCTTAAATTTACATCCTTCAACGTAAGTCATATCGGACGATGAATGAAATGAGTGAAATCATGTTTAAATGTGCCAGGATGAATAGAGCTTAGAGTTACCCGACATTCAACTTTCTGGATAAGGTAAACTCCGGAAAAAAACCTTACCCAGATAACCCATCCTGACCGAGATTCGAACTCGGAACTTCTTGAATGTGAGGCAGATATGCTACCACCTACACTACAGATTGCTACCCTGTCGTCCTCCATGGTCTAGGGGTAACATGCTAGCCTATGGTTCCCGTGCCCGCCTCGGTAGCGTAGATGGTAGCGTGTCTGCCTCAAGTTCAAGAGGTCCCGAGTTCGAATCTCGGTTAGGGTGAGCTACCTGGATAAGGGCTTTCCGGGGTTTTCCCTTATCCTGATAGACGAATGTCAGCTAATTATAAGCTCCATGGACCCCGGACTCATTTGAGCAACACTTCACCCATTTCATTCATTGTCCGATATGACTTAACGTTGGATGACGTTTTGGGTTTCAACCTGGCGGAAGACGCTGGAGCTTTTTGGGTGCAAAAATCCTCAGTACGACTTCCCTCGAAAGGGAAGCAAAGGCGATGGTCCCGTGTCGTAGATGCACGAAATGTAAAAGAACCTCAAGTCCAATAAAGAGGCCCTTGAGCAAAATTAAACGGTATTTCACGCCCCGTATAGAATGGGACCCTGAGAACCACATCAGTAAAGCGCCCATAAATAAAAGCTCAATTTCAGTTTTCGTTGCTACCCCGCTTCCATCCAGTAGGGATTGATTCCTATCTAAGCTTAGCCAATCAGAGACATCGGAATATATTACCCACGTGATAGGAGCTCGTTCCGCTTTAGTGTTGTGAACAGCCTAGTTGCGATGTCAGTCTACTTATAAAATGGACTGACTATATGTGCACCCAGGCATAAGCACATTCTGCGGTCGGAATGTGATCATGTGGTTGAGGAACAACTTTGTTCGACGATGATTAAGGTCGTCAGGTTTATGAAGGACGAAAACAACTATGAGCCAACCCTCTCGGAGTCTGTGCATAACAACGTAATTGAACTAATAATGCTATCTTGTGGATGTTGTACTGAAGGTCATGTCAGCGGTAACCAGCGCACTGGATGCATGAGTAAGTGAGTCACAATTCAAGCTGGAGGAATATCATAGTTGTGATTTCTCGATAAATACGTTGAGAAGTAAGACTGAAACGACACCCAACTGACAAAGGAAGCTACAAAACTTACGGTTCCTTCAGTCAGGTCTTACTCTTTGACCAGCGGCAAAGTGTGTTCAAAGTATTTATCAATAACTGATTACACACACTCAAGCACACTGCTTAAAGAAAAACCATTCACATTACCTTTTCTACTCACTCTTCTGCAAACTATTCCTATCAAAGCTTATTGATGCATCTACTTCTTGTTAATCGAGATAAACTTTCATTATCACATACACATCTCTTTTTATAAGAATAGAGTGGACTAAAGCAAAGGTGAGATTTCCAAAAAGCGTATAGCTATTTGAAATTCCATGCTGATAGCAAAACCACTAGAGGGCCCAAATGACCTCGTTGTCGACGGGCCCTAAAACCCACTAATCCAATCCAATCCAATAACCTAGAAGTGAACAACGACTTCCCATTAGAAAGAAAACGTATTTGAACATTTAAACTAATAATAAATAATATCTCGGGAATTATTAATCTGAAAACATTTTATTTGTCATGAACTGATGTATAATACATCTTTTGTGTATGCTTTGCTTATTTAGTTTAAATAATATATGAAAGCGAAGAGGACTTCATAGGCTATTCTCACAAAACTTCTAAGTATTCATTTTTAGCAGGTATCGGTAACATATCGTGTTCGTTAGTTGTTTTTGATATAAAAAGAAATAGAAATTTAAGAAAACTTCACTTTACCTACAAATAATTTTTGGGGGGAGGAGAGATTCGCGTTTTTAGATGACCAATACCAAGTTTTGTATTTAAAACCAACTTCTCGTTTTTCAGTTATGCTGATCTCTCTCTCTATCTCTCTCTTTCTCTCTCTCTCCCACACATGAACCCATGCACCGGACCATTTTCTTCTACAATAATTATTTTTTTTATATCAGGGGGGTCCTAAAAATACATTTTCAGTGAAATCTTGTTAGGATGGAACTTTTGGGTAGAATGTAATACTTTCTCTTCTTATTATAGGTAAGTAATGGAGATAAACATCACTGGGACCCCTAAAACAGCTAGCAAGTACTATGCTGTATATAATATTACATAATTGACCACACTAAGTGCTGGAATTATATCTGCGTTGCCAGTGTGCCAGTATTTCGTCCCGCAGGAGTTCTGTCGCATGAGACTGTCGCATATCATCGTTCCAGTTGGGATGGAACCAAGGACACAAAGACCAACTGTGACTTAGTGCATTTCATTTTAAGAAAATGCAAACTAAAGGATTATATTTGTACTATGTATATTGATGGCACGTCACAATAGATAGTCAAGTGCTTTTACTTTCTGTACAAAGCACACAAGGAACTGTATCATACCCAAAAATTGCATATCGAAATTTCACCAGAAAATAATGTTTTGAGGTTCACTGAATTCCCCCTCCCCAAAACGGGGGAACAACAAAACCTTTAGAAAAAGGTGCGCGCACGTGTCTTTCTTTCCGGACTTCATTGACGTCACCTCCCATTACAATGGATCTAATAACATAAATATGCTTGCTGTGTTTTATGCTCTTACCGAACGAGAAGGCTACGTGGAGTGTGAGGTTTTCACTTGGGAGGTTTCAGGTTCAGTTCCCTTTTGCCCTGAGTATTTATTAGTTTTCCGTGGTCGGTATAAGTTGAGTGTTGGGATGGATTCTCTACCACGACTTCCTTTTCCTTATTTCCCTTTCATTCCGTATCCTTCTCGTCTTTCACATGTGCTTCCAGGGTTTTTGGCGTAAGGTGGCGACGGACACATGGTACAGATGCTTGCTCCAAGGAGAAAAAATTTCCCGTGAATACTACAGGGCTGTCCATCGCTGCTCCAGTAATATGCCGGATCTTCGAGCTAGAAACTCTTAGGGACTTTTCTGTACGTCTGTATAGCCTGTATGCTTACGACTGTAGCCATTCAACCCTTCTTTCTGGGAGTGGTGGCCACAATAGATCTATGTATATCACAGTGTTTGAGTTGTCCCCCTTTTTGAATCTGTTTTCTTCGTCGCTTTCTAACCCATGGATTTTGATTACTTAACTTCTCCTACTTGACTTAATTACTAAATAGATAGAGGTTAGCCAAATACCCTATATCCTGACCTATATTATATCAAGATTTATTGAATTTCGGTACTCTATAAAACTTTTGGCGTGTTCAGGTATGAATTTAGTTTTTGTAAATGTCTATTTTACAGTTTTGAATTTCAAGCTTTCGGTTTTCAGTTTTGAATAAAAAAGTAGGTGGTCAATTATTTGCACTTCGTCATCACACGAGCAGGAAGTTTTTTTTAATATAAACCGATAACAGTGCAAATTGGACTTTCTATGACCAATTAAAAATGTCGCAATCTTGGTATTAAGCGGCGTATATACTTTTGGTCTAAATTTCACATAAGGTAAGAACGATTTTGCCGCTTCAGTTTGTGTGAGTGTGTGTATGTATGTATGTGTGTGTGTGTGTGTGTGTGTGTGTGTGTGTGTGTGTGTGTGTGTGTGTGTGTGTGTGTGTGTGTGTCAGCCTGTGAACAGCATAGCTGAAAAATGAAAACTCAGATAAAGAGCAAATTTGGTATTCAAGTTCAGTATTTCCCGAAATACGTGACACAAGCCTTTCAACTAAATCTCTTCTATATGTGGAAAAAAAGTCGTTAGTTTTGTTTGTCTCAAAAATATCCTTAAAGATTTTTATTAAAATAACATAGGTATATTTAAAATATTTCCATGGCAAATAAAATGCATATAATGAATTTTTCTGGGAATAGATTCTGAAGGTCTCTCCATTTTGAATGAATTTTGTATAAGTTTGCATACCTTTTAAAAAATAGGAGATAACCAAAAGTTTGCTGCACAGAAAATATTGAACTCTTTAAGACACAATTTATTTCAAATGACCCTTTTGTTGTGGCATCAGCAATTTCCGAGTTATCTGACCCTATTCAGTTCGTTCCGAAAATGCAGTGATCTGAGACGTTTAAGAGAATTACAATAAAAGTATGAAATAGATTCAGAAAATATTAAGTGAACCTCAAATAGGTTTGATGTAAATAAAGGCACAAATAGTATATTGATACTAAAGAGTGAAAAAAATGTTCTCAATAATGACATACTGGGTGAGTAAAAAATATGGAATAATGCCTGTAACCTCGCTGTTGCAACTCTATGAAGTGTTAGTTTCTTAGAAAAGCTGTAAGATATCGACATGCCCTCACATTACTATGATTACAAATAAAGCAACATTTCTCTCTTCAGCACTCCAGTCTTCGAGTCTCAGAACGTACAAAAAATACCCTTCAAACCGCAATTTAAATTTATTAGGACCTTACTGCATGTGTACCCACTGAGCAAAGGAAAACGCATCGTTACTTCAAATGGAGTAGGTTTTGAATTAAACAACACAGTAGGCTACTTCAATGTGTGACTTTGGATTGAACAAATACAGTAAAAGCCAAGCTAACAAGGACAACAGTGCTCAGTTCATTGCAAAATCTTCCTGAAAGTAATTTATTAGTCATGGCACAACTTACAGAAAGACAATGAATTGAAATACCGACAAGATTTCCTAACCTGAACCCCTCAGACTTTTTCTTGTAATAGTAAGTTTGTAACTGTAAGTTTACAAGGACCGACCAAGAGATCTTGAAGACTTAAAGCGCAGAATTGAGTAAGAAATGAAGCTGATCAGGCAAACGCTGGAAACATTAAATAATTTCAAAGTCAGACTTTGGATTGTTTGGGAATAAATGGAGGCCATTTTGAGCATCTTTTGAAGTGAAATCATCATTGTATGTTACAACACAGCACCACTAATTTTGTTATGAATGTATTTTCTTAATGTGCTGTAATACGTCGTAATGCATTTAAATTACAGTTCAAAAATGCATCTAACTGTACGATCCGAGACCTGAGAACAAAAAAGTCATTAAAAGTCACGCCCTATTCACAATCATATTAATATGAAATCATGTTGATATCTTACAGGTTTTCTGAAACATATTACTACACAAAACTATAACAACAAAGTTATACGCATTGTTCTATACTTTTTACTCGCCTTGTAGTACAACTTGTACACAATCGTTTTACAAATAGAATTATCATTTTATCCCGCTGAATATTGAAACAGTTACCTTCCTGTATCTTAAAGGTTTAAAGCTCAAGTTTATTATCCATTCAGCCAGTGTGTAATTTTGTCCACTGACGGGAATTTCTTCCGAGGCTGCAGTGTGCCCAGACAGAAGTTTGCCCCTTTGGATATACTAGGCAACCAAAATTGCAGTTCCCTTACGCGCATTGTAACACAAATCTCTCCAAAATGTACATTATATAACGTCTCATTTGCAAGGATATAAAAAAATCTATCAATTTGCCAGAAACCTTAAATTTTAGCATGAAATCTCGAGATGCGGGAGGCAAAGATGCAAATTCCAACTATTGCGGAGGAAGTGGGAGTTTGACAAATGTAAAGGTAGCTTTCTCTTTTATATGTGGAATACGAGATACGGTTGCGAGATTGTGAGAGTTCCACGCAGTTCGTGAACAGTTTTAAAGACTGGTACATTAGCTGTCGCTTTTAGAGGAAATGTAAACTAAACGTTTGTCCTCTGGAACAGAGAGTAGCCATTGTCTTCACACTTTCTTCCTCTCTGTGATGCAATACAATCCTTGCAATTGTTATTGTGAATTGGAGAACGTCCATTCATTATTTTTGTCAAGATTTCACGAAATAATTAGAATCACGGCACAGGCATTTCCTGTTAGTAAACATGTTTATTGATGACCTTAGGCTGGGCTCTACCAAATAAAAAAGCTGCCATGGAATATACAGTTAGCACGGAACTCCACAGAAATCCTTCTGAGCTACATTTAGTTATGAAGTAAAGAATTTTTATCACTATTGGACCCCAATAGTTAGACTATTTTTGCAGAATAATAAATATAAATTAAACCACGGATACATAAAGAAGAATCGGCAATTACAAGAATCACGACGGATATTTATCGATAAATCAAGTTAAACAATATCAGGTCATCCTGTTTTTGTTATTAGCTTAGAGTAGATGTTCCCATACCGTTTAACTCGAGGAACCATTTTTGGAATCCATTTATAAGACAAAGACCCCGAGCTTACGTCGGCAATTTTCTTGGCACCAGGAAGCGCGCTGTTTACCGACAGATTAGGGTATTGTAAGCTCTCAAGAGCATCGATTTATCGTGCAATTTATAACCACAGTTCTCAAATTCCTTCTCAAAAAAGATATTGAAAATGATGTGCTTGTGCCGTTACATTTTCCACACCTTTTAAGACAATTTGCATCAACGGCGGTTTATTCTTGTTGGTCATATAAATAAAGTAACCTCTCCTCTGTTAATATAACAAATAATTGCGGATGGGATTAGGAGTATTACGGAGAAGATTCGGCACTGCGACATTTAACATTTTAATATAAAAGTTAAAAACCGTTTTAAAACAAGATTTAAATGTTAACATCCTTTAATTATTAACACAGTCTTGAGCCATTGTACCTACGCCACCAAGTGGGGCATCCCCGGGAGTAGGAATGAAGCGAGAGGAGACCATCCCAAGGAACCACGACAGTGCAGAGGGTAGGGTCTCTACATTTTACTTAGATGAAAACCTCCACCGGTAGGCCAGAAGAACTGACATTCCCCTTACTGTGGTTCGGACGCGGTCCCAGCAGCCGGTTTGGAGACCGGCAACCGACCTACCGGAGGAGCATATCATCCTGCCATCATGGGTCAGGCCGAATCGTGGATAAGTAGCGCAATCATTAACATCATCACGAAACTAATCACATTATCGACTGGTTGCGATTCCTAATAACAATTATCTTAAAGGTGAAACGATTTAAATGATTATTAGTAGTTTCGATTTATATTTAGAAAAAGTGTGCAAAATTTATAAATAAAAATGTGTAAAAATATGTGTAATTTGTGATTGGCCGTAGTAACAATTATATGACGTAATGTGGTGACGTAGCATTAAATCGGCCAATCACAAAATTAATATAGGAGTAACGATAGTAACGGAAAATCAATAATCTTGGTAGAGATGTTCTGTAATGGTGATGAATAGTCGTGCAGGATCAGGAGGTTTTATGTAATATTTGGAACTGTTTTTGGAAAGAAAAGTAAGAGTTAATCGATATGCTGGAGTTGGCATGCAATTGACTAGGAAGGGTAGTTCAAGTAAAATATAATCCAGATAGTACAATTAAATTATTTGTTACAAAATTTGACTTTACCGAAACTTTATTCCGAACCACGCCTGAAAATCAGAAGTCGCATGACTCTTATTTAATCAAACACAATCATCAAGAAACAACTCAAAATACAACGAATTAACCCTGTTATATTTGGCTTCTCGACTTGGGTCTTCGAAACAGTCAACGTGCATCCCATTTCCAACTTAGAAATCCTGTTACAAAGAGTTATATGTTAAAACTTCAGTGGCATTCCAAGTGTAAGTTTGCAACATTCCAGATTTCTTTGTAAATTTTCTCAGAAATTTCTTTGGACTTTGTTCCAAATTTTCTCAGATAGAATTTTTCCTGTGTGAGAATAAGGAAAATTATTTTTAGTTTCTTATCAAGAATAAATCCCGTTACCCTAAATAAGATGACGAACAATTTCAATATGAGGTACAAGAACAGAAAGGCTAAGACGCCATCTTATTTCTCTACAGTAATTTATCGTGTAGGAATCATGCATGAATTATCTGTATGCTCAAGTATAATAACATAATAACATGTTGGCGTATAACGGCAATACAACATTGAAATGCATTGGGTGACCGTGCGTTAACTTCTCTACAACCATGGATAAAAAAAGGAAGAGTGTCACCTCGACCAATTTTTCTAACTGTAGGAGCTACAGGATCTCCTCTCATTAAATGCCAGTGACGGTTCGTTGTGGTAAAAAATTAAAATTCTGGCTAAACACATTGGAGGAACACCACCATTACGTATAAACAAAAAATGGTATACTTCACAAAAAGACAAGACTTTCGTGTTTTTTGAAATATTACAAGAACAGTTCAAACCAAATCCTAGTTTTGCTGCACAGTTCTCAAGGCAGGTAAACGAAATGGTATCCAATCCATGTAACTGTCTACTGAAATATTTTATTTCACTCCATCTCAAGTTATAAGTGCAATAAACAGAACTTTAGCGAAGAAGTCCCCTGGGCATGATATGATCACATTGCCACTGATTAAATTTTTCCAAGAAAAGCTTTGGTGCTACTAACGCAAATATTCAAAGCAATAATTAGAGTTGCATATTTTCCAAGATCCTGGAAACATGCCTTGTTTGTAATGGTGTCCAAACCAGGAAAATCTAAGTAAGACCCACTTTCATATCGACCTATAAGTCTGCTAATAACACTTTCTAAATTATTCCAACACCTATTCCTCTCCCACCTAATTGGTCCTCTACGCCCGCTTATTCCAGATACGCAGTTTGGATTTAGACATAAACTCTTTCCTCAGCAGCCACATCGAGTTGTAGGCTCGATACTTGATGCCTATGAAGAGAAATCTGTCTACTTTGGCCTATTCCTCGACAGATAAAGCGTTCGATAAAGTGTGGCATGATAGACTTTTGTACAAAATAAAATCTTTAGTTAGCGATACCATATCTTTAATAATTAAATCCTATCTTTCTGGAAGAAAATTATCGGTGAAATGCAACGATGTGCTATCTCCAGTTCAGGAAGTACAAGCAGGAGTTCCTCAAGGAGGTGCATTGGCTTCATTCCTCTACTTGATCTTTGGTTCGGATTTTCCTACACAGGGCAACCTGCTTATCTCACAATTCGCAGATGATGTAGCTATCCTTAGCAAAGGACCTGATATTGCAGCTGCTAGTGAACCACAATCTTTCAGGGATAAAGTTGATGAATGGTGCAAAAAGTGGAGAGTAAAGATGAATTCAAAGAAATCCAAATTAGTGAAATCCACCTATAAAAGAAATACTAAAAATACCGAAATAAGCTTTGCGAATGAAATAGTACCACAGTGTGATACAGTTACACATCTTGGTTTAACCCTCGATTCAAAATTAGCTTGGAACGCACACATCTGATCTTGTCAAGAAACGTAAAGAGAAAATTCATCAACTGAAATGTCTAGTATCAGATACCTCTCCTTTGCCATTATCTTCATAAAGACCTATGTACTTCTCGCTAATGAGACCTATTTGGGTAAATAATTGTTCAGTTTGGTGTTCAGCATCCAAAACGCAATTCAACAGAATACAAACTTTACAAAATCGGGGTTTCCGCCTAATAGCGAATGCACCTTGGTATCTTCGCAATTCAACATTACACAAAAATCTGGTTACTCCAACAAACGCTACAAACGCCTCTTCTCTTCCTTTGGTGCAGTGGCGGTCGGTCAGTGGAATGAAGGGAATGACTCATTCCCTTCGATTTCGATAAAAGTTTTGTTTTCTTTTATTTTCAGAATAATATATTTAGTTTAAAATTCAATTTCATCAGTTTTATGAATGTGATAACGTATTTTCTATGTTGCATACATTGTAATATAATGTTTTGCGACACATTTATCATGGAGATAGTTCACATATGCATGTAGTTGATCTGTTCCGAACCTGAGTTGGAATATTTCATGGAGCCTCGTGTGACAAGCAATGGGAATGAAATGTGTCTGTTCATTCCAGTCGAATTCTTGTAAAGTTTAGTTTCTGGTGTTTCAAATTGTGTTCATTATTCTTTTCGACGTCATTTGGAACCTCACTATCATACCTAATTAACGTAAATAAATAAAATTAATTTAATGTAGTTATTTTTCCCTTGTAAGCATAATTGCCAACGTTTATAGAGATCAATGTTGTACACCGATTGCGAAGGGAATGCATGCCGAGCGTTCTTTCTACGCGCTGAGGGACAGTAGCGAGTAACAAGGATGGAAACTGACGGTAGCGAGAGGCGAAAGGGAGGAACATGTGACTGCGTGTTAGAAACCATTCTA
Organism: Mantis religiosa; assembly: GCA_030765055.1. Taxonomy (NCBI): domain Eukaryota; kingdom Metazoa; phylum Arthropoda; class Insecta; order Mantodea; family Mantidae; genus Mantis; species Mantis religiosa. The sequence goes on along the minus strand of CM060950.1, from coordinate 307,992,024 downwards.
AAGCGGAGACTGAGTTCGAGGAAATTTGAAGGAAAGGTGGCCTTAATTTCGGAAGGGTAGACCGATGCCTGAGTTACCTGATGTGAAAACCAGGATGAAACGATGTGTACGCCATTTCAATTCGAGCACTACAAAAAAATTAAATGGTTTTCTGGTTGCAAGAAAACATTAAAACTTTGTTGGATTTTTATTTTATTTTCAGACGAGAAGGGTGTATGGAATACTTCAGGTTTCGATGATGTTAATAATCTACTATTTTGCAACTCAGTTTCACCAACAGTCACAAGCAACATATCAGGGCTGAAATTCTACTCACCACTTTCGGTACCTGTACGAGAGATTTTAAATTAGATGAGCGGTGGAAACTTGAAGTAATAAGTCATAATGAAATTGTCAAAAATAATAGAAAAGTTATTCAATGTTTCATGGATGTAGTATACTTGGCAAGACAAGAACTTCCCTTCAAAGGGCATGCCGAAGACAAAGATTCTGCGAACCGTGGAAATCATATTGAAATGCGTTTTAATCAAGTATGATGACACCCTGGCATGTCATTTACAGAAAGCTACTGTGTTCTCAGGTCTGTCAAACCATATTCAAAATGACATTAATGGTGTTATTGAATGAAATAAAAAAGAAATATTTCAGTCTACATTTGTAGCAATTATTGATAAAGCCACTGACATACCTGCTCACTCTCAACTCTTAACTGTTATAAGACTGATTTCTGACAATGGAGAGATACAGGAAAGGTTTCTGGGTTTTACAGATGTAAGCAGAGATCGCAGTGCTAAGGCACTCGCAGAATACCTATTCCATATGATGAACGAGTTTAAATGTGGCTCTAAATTGGTCGCTCAATGTTATGATGGAGTAGCAGTGATGTCGGGGGAAGTTAGTGGATTGCAGAAAAGAGTAAAAGAAAATTATCCTGATGCTTTTATTTATCCATTGTTTTCCTCATAGATTCAATATTATCCATTCACAGACAATATCCAACATAAGAGAATGCAATTTTTTTCATGGCTGTAGTAGTTTGTCTTGTTTCCTCTCCAAATCTACAAAAAGAACTGCTGAATTAGATATGGAGGTGAAAAAAAGTTTCCCAAAGTATGTCCAACACGATGGAATTATAATGGAAGACTGGTTGAAACTGTTCGGTAACATAAAGAAGAATTAGTTCGCTGTTCCAGAACATTTTCGATCATCAAAACAAGTGGGATAGTGAAACTTATCATGAAATTCGAGGTTTTGACATTGTTCTTTCTGATTTAGAATTGAAATTTCTTCTCTTAATTTTCAGTGAAATATTTTGCTTAACTGATGCCCTTTTTAAAATTCTACAGATAAAAATATTGGATATAAATTATTGAACTGCCAAAGGAAGGGAAACAAAAGCCATTCTACAATAAAACAGAAACGAATTTGGTACAGTACGGGATAAATGTAATGAGATTTACGAACTGCAAAAGAAAAGAAAACGTCAAAACAACGATTTTGATCAAAAAGATCAAAGCCGAATCTATTGTGAAATATTTTATAATATACAAAATCAATTTCAAATTAGGTTTGAAGGGTTAGAAAAAGTTAAATTTGTACAATTAATTGACCAAAATAGTATTATAAACAAATTTCCTGAAAAAGCATTCTGTTCACTGAAAGAAAGCTATGGTCAGTATTCTGACTTCGCTTGCCTTAGAAGTGAACTCAGTGTACTTTATACCTCAAATAAGTATTTGTCGATGGGAGTTCAAAAACTAATGATTTATTTGAAATACAGTGGTTTGTCATCGTCCGCTTTTTGTGCACTCTTCAAGTTGTGCGCATTGATTTCCATAATCCCAGCGTCCAACGCGAGTGCGGAACGTTCTTTTTCGGTGCTTTGTCGAATTAACACTTGCTGCTGAAACACCCAAGGTGAGCAAAGACTCGCAAATTTGTCTGTGCCGGCTATAGAGAAAAAAAACTTCTAAAACTGAAATTATCAGAAAATGAAGAGGAATTCTACAGATTAGTGATAGACGAATTTACCAAAAAGAAGAGACGAAGAGAATTGGTGTTCAAGTGACAAAAGAAAATTTAATTAGGCTGGTTTATTATTATTATTATTATTATTATTATTATTATTATTATTATTATTATTATTATTATTATTATTATTATTATTCATATTATTATTATTATTATTATTATTATTATTATTATTATTATTATTATTATTATTATTATTATTATTATTATTATTATTATTATTATTATTATTATTATTATTATTATTATTATTATTATTATTATTATTATTATTATTATTATTATTATTATTATTATTATTATTATTATTATTATTATTATTATTATTATTATTATTATTATTATTATTATTATTATTATTATTATTATTATTATTATTATTATTATTATTATTATTATTATTATTATTATTATTATTATTATTATTATTATTATTATTATTATTATTATTATTATTATTATTATTATTATTATTATTATTATTATTATTATTATTATTATTATTATTATTATTATTATTATTATTATTATTATTATTATTATTATTATTATTATTATTATTATTATTATTATTATTATTATTATTATTATTATTATTATTATTATTATTATTATTATTATTATTATTATTATTATTATTATTATTATTATTATTATTATTATTATTATTATTATTATTATTATTATTATTATTATTATTATTATTATTATTATTATTATTATTATTATTATTATTATTATTATTATTATTATTATTATTATTATTATTATTATTATTATTATTATTATTATTATTATTATTATTATTATTATTATTATTATTATTATTATTATTATTATTATTATTATTATTATTATTATATTAGTAGTGATAGTAGCAAACAGTGTCGTGGATGTAATTTTAGTATTTGTTACAGAAAAAATCAGTTGCAATGTTAATAGTAGTATTTTTTTACAAGTGCTTCCCTTGTTATAAAATTCACTTTGGTGAACATGAAATGAAATTCTGAGACAAATTCCTCAGCATATGGTACAAGAACGAGCACGGAGAAGATTGAAGCGAAAACGACACACAGATTAATTTGAAATGATCTCAAAAACAGTTTAAATGAGGTCAGTCAGTGGACTGCACCCTCAATACATGTTTACTATTCTTTTGAATAATTTTATCTTTGTTATCCAAACTAAAAATACTTTGCAGAGGTATAGAAAGTTTTCAATATATAAATTAAAAAGAGAGCTACAGGGCACAGCGTCTTATTTCCACCAATCTCAATACAGTTGTTTAGCGCCAAAAGTTGGTGTACGCAATTAGTTAACAGTCTATTTTCTATTTGTCTTCTCTTAACGCTGTTGCAAAGCTTAGAGTATTTCTGTGGTTAAAGCCAATGCTTCCTTCTCGCATGTAGCAAACCTCTTCTTTTCCCCTTCTGTTAACGATATGTAATCCAAACATTGCCACTGCTTATTTTCGAATTGCTATATTTCATTCTTGGCATCCGATAAAGTTAATGCTGGAATAGTTATTATAATGCTTATCTAAAGGTTTATTCTACCTTACTGCAAAATAAGGGATGCCCAAACTTATACGAAAGAGGGGAGGGTGACCTGCCTCCACCCACTTTTCGTCGAGCTGTGATGCATTCGGTCAACTTAAAAGCAAACCACCTCTAATGTTCGTTATGAGTTAGCCAAGAGAAAATACTTCATGCACGAAATAAATGAGATAGGGAAGAGCGACAAGGTTACGTCATTGGCATATAAGAGCTAAAGTTGAACGTCACTGTACAATATGCTACACAAGAAATCATGTGATGGGCAGAAAGGTGCCTAAACACATCAGATCAAAACAGGTTCTCTTCAGAATGCCTATGCAAGGCAGAGGCACAAGAAGATTGATTCTCTTTGAACTAGTCAGTGTACTCGTAGCAGGATTTTCTGTTCCTGAAGCTGCAGCTCTTACTGGAGTCTGTACATCTACAGCACACAGATGGGTGAGATTATCCAGGAAAGGGACTGTACACCGTCGTTCAGCTCTCGAAGTGGATGCAGCTTAAATTGCAGAAACAGAGAGGAACCTTTTTTTCCCCGTAGAGGAGGGGATCCACCCCCTTCAACTGCTGTGGTGCGAGCGCTGCGGACCCTTAGCACTCGTGGTACTTCTGACGTTACTAGAGGAACCTCGGGCCGAACATTCGAGCCCCTCCCAAATGGGAGTTGTTCGGATTGGGTTGAACTTGAGGGGGCAGTGTGTTCCCGTTACCCGCGGGAGATCGGGGGCCTCCGGCCTGGCTTCGGCCGCCCGGAGGGGGCAGACGGTTGCCTAAAAAGTCCCGGGTACTAGCCCGCATTTAAACCAGAAACATCGTTTCTCCTTGCCCGGATACCAAATTTATAGGAACGACCGCGACCGCAGTTGAGGCGGGACAGCAATAGCCATACAAAATAATATTTGTCATCACAGAATCAACTCTCCTAATTTAGGTCGTGCAGAAACCACGGCGATTAAACTTAACATACACAACACGGATATAGTGATAGCCTCCGTTTACAATCCCCCGGGGGATATAGACACGCAAGACATTAACAAAATAATGAATCTAGGACATAAAGTACTCGCTGCAGGTGATTACAACTGCAAGCATTATCTCTGGAACTGTACAAATCCTAACCCGCAAGGGACTAAATTACTAAACTATATAAACAGCACAAATTTTCTAATCGCGGGTCCGGACGAACCGACATTCATTCCCCATATGCCAAACCATATGCCGGACATCCTAGATATCGCACTTCTAAATAATATTCCATACAACACGGACTTTGAAGTCCTACAAGAACTCACATCTGATCACTTGCCCGTATTAATAAACATCAAAGGTCCTATCGCGTTCAAACCAACTACTTTAAATTTTAATTATAACCAAGTAGACTGGGAAGAATTTAAAGATTCAGTTAACCACTACCAGCCAGAGCTGCAAATTAATTCTGCAGAAGAACAAGACGCAGCTATAAATAAACTCGAAACAGCCATAAAGATAGCCACCACAATCTGCGTTCCCTTAAGACAGCAGCTGGTTGTCAATGCCAGATTTCCCCACGACATTAAAATTCTCCAGCAAGTGCAAAATAGAGCCAGACGCAAATGGCAAAGAAGCAGAAACGTCCTCCATCGTGCAGATTACCACAAAGCTAGAGATTTAGCTAATGAACGCGCAAAAAATTACATCCAAAATCAATGGGATAACACGTTGAAAAATTTAAATCCCCAACAAAAATCAACTTGGCGAATAGCCAAATGCCTTACGCGAACGTGAACGAATATCCCTCCCCTTACAATTAACAATAAAATAGCCGAAACACCACAGGCCAAGGCAGAAGCCTTTGCGATCACCTTGGAGAGTGTCTTTTCCCCCAACCCAATAATTGGGCACGATGACTTCACAGCACAAATCGAAAACGAAGTAAGAATAATAGGGCAAACACCGACACACAACAAAATGCGAAAAACAAACTCAGGCGAAATAGGCTGGATCATTAGGCACCTGCCAATCAGAAAAGCGCCTGGACTGACAAAATACCAAATGTGGTTCTAAAGAATCTACCACAAAGAGCACTAAAGCTTTTAGCGGAAATTTTCAACCTCACAGTCGAAAATGGCAGGTTTCCCCCTTGCTAGAAAGAAGCCAAAATACCCCTATTCACCAAAGCAAACAAAAAGGTTAAGAGCGACTGGACGAAACCAGGAGATCCGTGGTTCAAATCCCGGCCATGGCATTGAATTTTTCATGTTGACTCTATCCATTAAAATCTTAGCCTATATATGGCTAGTGTGGAGAAATGATTAATTTCCATCAATTAACTAAAATAATAAGAGTTAAATGATGAAGCCTGGGACTTAAGTACCTACGATAGTAAGTCGCCACAAACGGTGTATCTCGGATGTGAGAGCTCCTAGTGGTCTACCGGGGAAATATATGAGTCAAATGGAGAATTTAATATCGGGACGGCACGTTGGCCATGGTAGCTCAAAGGTTAAGAGCGACTGGACGGAAACCAGGAGATCCGTGGTTCAAATCCCGGCCATGGCATTGAATTTTTCATGTTGACTCTATCCATTAAACTATTAAATCTTCACTTCAACAAATTATATGGGCAGACATCGAAGCTTGGAGTCTAGGCTTAGAAGCTTATTGTGTCCCACTAAAAATGTATAAGTGAATCCTACATTTGTCTCTTTGCTGTTATACTACACGACTCGCATCTGTTGAGATCATGGATGCCTTGGACTGTTTAATTGTGTAAATTTTACCCCAGGCTCTGTATCCCAGCTTTATTCGATTTTTGCAAATCCCTGAATCATGGACATTATTCAAGAATTTCAATGTCCGAGTATAATGGAATAAAGGATTCGGAATAAATGAAGCGAATATGTGTATGCCTATTATAATACTGCATAGCGTTGCGTAACTACACTGCAACTTACGAGTCGCATGTCTATGAACACACCCAAATGGAAGTATTGAAATCTCTCTCCCTCTCTCCCCCTGTCTCTCTCTCTTAACAAGGTTAAAGCAAATGCTTACACCAATCTTTATAACACAGCAATGCGGTACGGCGCTATAAAGTCTGGTTGTACAAAACCACTCTTTTGAACACATACTCAGCAAGGAGTGAAAGTTTCTGGTATACACCGCATGGTTAATTTGGTCCATGTCCTCAGATAAAATACTTAGCGAAGCTTTCACTTTCTGCCCTCCCTGAAAATTCAAATCCTCCCCCCTGTTTAATATTTATTTATTCATTCATTCATTTCCATTTAAACACTTATAGGCACTTTATTTACATCATCAGGAGTAAATGTGAAAGTCGTTTTTACCTTTCTTGCTACTTATTGTTATCCTCCGCGGTCTAGGGCTCTCGTTTCCGATGTCGCAGATTAAAAATAGAACTCAGTGAGAGGGCGATGGATTCCTTTCTGGTGTAAAACTCCTTCCTGAAAAGGAAGTAAAGCCGGTGGCCCCCTGTCGTAGATTTACGGTACCTAAAAATAGATCTTTTTCTCTCAGCGAGAATTGGGAGCTTAGAGCCACAATAGTTAAATAGCGTCCATAATTAAAAAATTAGTATAGGCAGAGAAAGTTCTGTATTTCAAAAACAAATTCTATGTTAGATTTTCACTGGAAAGACTATTTTAAGAATCCCTGAATATAAAATGTTCGCGAACTCGTGTCTGTGAATAGTTGGATAAATATTCAATTTTATTTAAGTTCAGCATCTTCCTAGAATGCGACATGAGGATTTTTAACAAAACCACCCCACCCCCAACTGCCCTTTATACTTACTATTTCAGACATACGTCAATGTCCTTGTATAGACCAATCAAGTATTAGGATCCGTCAAATACCAACCAATCGCTGATCTCTAAATCGATAATTGTACACCACGCACAATTATCGCTCAGCAATTATCACATTTTCCTTTGCTGTTGGGTATAACGGTCACATGAAGAGGTTATGTTACTTTATTATTTTCTTATAATCAATCATTAATACCTGGCGGCTTTAAGAGCAAAGTTGCTTTCTCCAGTGTTAATCTGTGCACGGCCTCTAAGAACTATTAATCTTGCATGCCGTGACTTGTGAGGTTGTTTCATTCATGTGCTAAAATAGGTCTATGTGATTTAGGGAATCAAATAACTTGTTTTATTGCTTTTAACAATTTGTTTTATTCGTGAAATAGTCTTCACAAATGCAACTCGTGGTTTTGAACTTCCCTAGATAAATTCCCTCGCGGCACATCTTGCCGGTGTTCGACACCTTTTGACGTCTCAGCTACCTCGGTCTTCAATAACTCTGCTGCCGGCTGTCAACAATGGAAACTTTGTTTCTCAGGGTATGCGTGGGTGGGTGTGATGATAGACAATGCCTGTAAATTTAATAGAAGTTAATAACTGAGCTATTTGAAGTAAGTTGTCGACTATTTGCTGATCTTCGCACGAGAAACTATAACCCTTAAGGTAATATACCTTCTAACTTGTGACTTGTTACTAAACTTACAGTTTAAAATAACATTCCACAATAACAATGAGAAGTGAAAGTTGCTGTGTTTCGTTGAAATCTTAAAGCGACCGCCAGGCACGTGCATAGCCCATAGTCTTCAGGCGCTGCCTGTAACAGTCCTGCAAAATATAACTTTTGTTCGCCGGTTTGCGATCTGAAAGGTGGTTTTACCTAATTTTGTTGTCCTAAATTGAATGCTGCTATTCACTTTGCTGTAACACGGAAGTTTTTCTAAAAAAAAAAAAAAAATAAGCTGAAAATAGTGTTTTTGATATAAAAATTGTGCGTTACAAAATGAATACAGAAAGTAAAATTTCTGAGTAATAAAATATACAAATACTGCATATCTACAAAAGAAGGTGTAAAGTTACTTTTTCCTTGGTCGGAAGGTTCATTGCGCTGATTTACGTGATTAAGGAGCTTCACTTTCAAAGCACAAACAGTAGTCCAATAACTTTACAATGTTTACTGACCCTAATATCTTCTCTTCATCTCCTTGGTTTTTAATGGAATTTTTTACCCTGTTCATCTCTGAGGGCTCCAAAATTATCAGGAAAATAGTTTAGATGAGAGTACAAGAAGTGAAGCTTTAAACTCATATTTTGCCCAAAATCTCTTAGCTTTAGTGGCATATTTCTCATAACTTTTTCGTTTCGTAGATCTTTCATATATCCAAGAAATGTATTGACTATCTCTTTGAATGTACACTACCGTTGCTGTTTCTGTTATTTATGGTTCCCAAAAATGCACTATCTTCATTGGCTGTCTTATTGAGGTCCATTAAACACACCCTCTTATATGTTAGCCTCAGACATCACGGAAAGTTTACTGCTCAGATACTCGTATTTGAAACACGAGCCATTCTTGTTCAGTGATTTCACGAACTGTTTCACAATAGGTTAGGTAGAATCAGACTGTTTCGTAATACTTAATTTTATATGCAAAAGAGACAGTGACATTTTCTCTTTGGATCAATTAGACTAACACGAATTACATTTTTCTCTCCTGGAGTTAAACCTTTTCTTTTAGACAATTCTCTCATTGTCCAATGTTTAACTCTGTTCCTAAAGTTCCATTCTTACAAAAAGCATTAGGGTATTTCGTGCCCTAGTAAGATACTGGATACCTTTAGGTCTCCTCACAATAGCCATTGATATTCCTTGTATTCATAATTAATTCTAAAAGGGTTTCAAAGTTTTCATATGATTCTTTTAAAAGCACAGATTGTGCAACTACTAATGAGGGAAATTTGCTTCTATTCTGCAATAAAACTACTTTTAGACTTATTTTCCATGCGATAATAAATAATCGCTGGTCGCTACTGTCATATGTTAGTCTTCATAGTTGACGAATTAAACCTGGTACTTCACAACAACAAAGTTGGTCTTCCAACTTAAAGAACTTGGTAAATTCTTTGTCTATATTCATATATCAAGAAAATATGGTGTCTGGAGACAGCATATTATTTTCTTTCAACTTAGATCCAAGTAATTTGCTCTTGACTTCGGTAACATCTAAGTCTCTTACTAAGTCGATCGAATCTTCTTGACTAAAATTCTCACCGTCTTTAGCAGTGTGCTAAGAAATACTCATCTGTATCACCTGTATTGGAATTTCCTATTGACTCAGAGAATGAACACTCCGTATCGTCTAGTTGAGCCGGTGGAATAGGAATAGGGACATCTACTCCATGGGCACAGTTCCTACAGTTGAAGCAAGGCCATCTGGATATTTCAGTTTTGTTTCATTCGTCTTACATTCGTCCTGACTTTGCACATGCAGTAGCAATCATTATAGTGATTCTTTTGTTCACACCACATCTAAGGTACCCTTAACTTCATTGATTTCCATTCGTACCATTACCTAAACCCTTCACTACATGTTTTGCAAATAGCATGCGTAGCCCATGTTTGAGTTTGATCTCCCAACACAACCTTAAAATGTCCAAAATGCACTTTCTTTAAAAACTCTGAAGTAACAGAAGTTATTTTATGTTCATACATAAGCTCTGTGTTTTCAAGGCCTCTTGGATTCCACATCCCTATTTTCATTATTTCCGCTCTTCCCTATTGCATATTCCTTTTTCCAGCTTGGTCAGTATCATCTGACCCGTCCTTTTATCTTTGTTGAGACTTTTAGTAATTGATTTGTCCGCTGAGTACGTTACTGGCGTCCTGCAGGGTAAGATGAACGCTTGGGTTACTAACTTCAGACTAGTCTTCCAAGTGCACCAACTCCAATTGGAGGGCTGCCCCTTCCTCTCTCGTTTGAGACCTTGTGAGACCGCTGAGGACTTCTCCCTCCTTTCCCCGCGATTGGGTCTCCACATTTGTCTCCTGGAGAATGGATGCCTCTTCCGCTCATTTAGATATTATGCCCATTGAGGACTTCACACGTCACCCTGTGTAAGGGACCCTTCGATCAGGTGCTACAGACCGGCCCAGTGTGCCCTGAAGCTCACGAGGAGGGAGGGGCACTACTCCCTTTGATGAGACTACCTCAATGAGGGTTAACATTTGCTTCCCAGGAACTGGGTTGTTAACTACGCCAAATTAGCTTCGAGGACATTCTAGAAGTTAATTCGAGAATAATTTATCACGAGAAGTTTCTGGCTGCGCCCGACGGGTATATAAAGCCCTTGAAATGCCTAATGAGAGCAGTAGTGTTTAGTGCTTAGAGTTTGTGTTTCGAGCTTCGAGTTGAGTTGACGAGTATTGAGGAGTCGACGCAGTGAAGCTGTTCACGAATAAATCTGTCAGTGAGTTGGGCAGAGAAGTGTGGTTCGTTCCAAACTCCATGGAAGGGAATGGGTGTGCCGTGCAACGGTGCAGGAAGCAGTTTACGAGTCAGTAAGTGCATCTTTGTGGAGAGGAATCGACGAGCAGTGGAACAGGTAGCGAAGCAGTTTACATGGGAGTATCGGTGTTGCGTTCAGAATCGGCGTGCAGACTCGTGTAAGAGGTAAAACCTGTGTGTACATCAGAGAGATTACTAGCAGCACGAGTTGATGCGTGCTTAAGAGAAATAAGGGAAAAATAAAGAGATGTTTCGAAGCTGCACACCACAAATCATAATTTTTAAACTGCTTAAGTAAACTAAAATCAAAGTATTACAAAACCTTATTTGTGTAAAAGAGAAAGCTATTGTTATTTAACACTGTGTTAACAGTTTTGGAGAAAATAAAGAAGTTTAAGGCGAATTTTACTCTAATTTCGTCTCTTTCACAATATTTTTGAAATCTTTAAATGGCCAAAAATGCATATCTTTAATTTTCTGCAAATGGGATCTGAAGTCCTCTATATTTGAAATGAATTTTGATACTTTTATCTAACTGGTTTACCAAAATAAATGGACACAAAGTTACTCCATTAAATATAGGATCTCTTTGAAATATAAAGTATCCCAAATCCTTTTTTTAGAATCAGCCATTTACATTATATTCGTTATTATTAGTTTTAATTTTGTAAAGTATGTTTTTTTTTCTTTTTTAGTGGTATCACCATTCAGTTGTTTCTGGGGATGTCAAAGTCAGCATATAGTGACAGTATTAAAAGGATTGAACTTCTCTTCAGCCCACTGCATACACCTTGCACCTGCAACAGAATGTGTAATGAAGCTATTTCCATAAACGTTTATCTTCAATAGCATTAACTACATACTGTTTGCCCAGCACAAGGAGCCAAGAGACGAATGAAGGGGAGAGAGGTTTGAACTGTTAATCTGCTCTATTAGTGGATCTGTTTACTAGCTACATGAGTGTGTCAGTGCATATGAGTCACCCATGTTGCCAGATCTAATGCTTGTTGCAATAAATGCAGTGATAGGTATGTGTTGGTGAGTTTTGTGACAGGATTTGCGTATTTTAAACAAACCTAGCATCCTTGTCATACTCGGAAGGCTAGCTTTAACACCGTGCGAACAACAAAAGAGATTACGTTTCACATTCCTCTATCTTGCCTTCTTGTCCTGGGCAGACAGTAGAAGCATAAGCTTTTAAAGAAATTGTAATGGTGGTGGTGGTGGTTGTGGCGGTGATGGCTGTGGCAGTAGTAGCGGCGTTACAATAGTAGTAGTAGTAGTAGTAGTAGTAGTAGTAGTAGTAGTGGTAGTAGTGGTAGTAGTAGTAGTAGTAGTGGTAGTAGTAGTAGCAGTAGTAGTAGTAATAGGGGGAGGAGAAGCAGGAGGAGGAGGAGGAGCAGAAGGAGGAGTAGCAGCAGCAGTTCCACCACCAGCAGCAGTCGTAAGAATACACTGACGATTATTGAAAACGGCCCTCGCATCTCAAACTTAGATCTTTTTTGCTAAGCGTATCTCCTTCTAGGAGTCCAAGAAGTGAACACTGGAAGAATACCCGGGCTTAAAAGCTCTACGCCTATGGGTGACTTCGAACTCGGGAACATTCGAAGTCCGGCAACCAGAACTGCCTCACTCTAGCCCATTTCGCCACGATAGGAATAGTTTGTAAAAGCTACATCAAAATAAATTGTAGTAGCTAGAGATAGTCAACAACGATTTTTCTCAAATGTTATTTTCTCTAAGGTGAATTATTTTTCGTTGTTTCGACTTTATAACATGTTTTGGATTGAATATATTTAAGAAACCGTCAATTTTGTATATTGTCTGGTTTCTTCACGGTAGTGGGGAAACCAAAGATACTAGATTCTTATAGATCACTGCCAGTGGTTAGCCCAAAGCATGTGCTTATTAGTTAACGATACCTCAGAACTGACATAGTTGGGCCTGACCTTTGATTAGAAGAAAGGAATATGCCAGTTTGGACTAGCTAATTTCTTATACGGGATATGAATATTTTATTTGGCCGTCTGAGTGCTGGAAGAGATTTAGGATATAGCTTGAAAGACCTTCATGAATGGTGTTACCATTTTTTTTTTTTCGTATTTTACGTCCTTCAACCTTAAGTCATGTCGGACGATGAATGGAATGGGTGAAATGATGCTCAAATGAGCCCAGGGTCCATAGAGCTTAGAGCTGCCCAACATTCGTCTTTCAGGATAATGGAAAACCCTGGAAAAAGCCTTATCCAGATAACTCACGCTGACCGAGATTCGAACTCGGGACCTCTTGAACGTGAGAAAGACTCGCTACCATCTACGCTACCGTGTTACCAAGTGTTACCAAGGGCAGTGTTACTAAGTGACAGATGTTCTGTGTCTATAGGTGTAGTCTTGAGAAATATATGCCAGTAGTCATGCATTTTAGATCTTATAATATCTCATTGTTTTCTTCTGCAGTATTAATATATCCGTGATTTGACTACTTCTGGCGCATAATAATAATATTCCCAATTTAACAATGCTATGAAGAAATGTAAAGTAAGGATTTCTCTAACAGTCAATTGGTATGTTATTTGTAATGTTACAAAGAATGTACTGCATTCTAAACAACCTTCAAATTACAAACTCTAAATGTGAGTCCCAGCTTAACTTTGCATCTAAATAAATACCGAGTATGAATTACTGAGATTGTAAACCAGCGAATGCACAAGCACCATTCCCAGTTCATTTTTATAAACAACCCTTACTTTGTCACAAAGAGAAATTTATTTTGGAATTGGTTGGTGAAGTAAAAATAGATATGCAAGGCTCACACAGAATACAAAATATTATCATGAAAAAGGTATTTATATGGGCACGTGGCTGACTTAATGGTAATTTTCTTGGTATCAAGAAGCACCTGTTAGATTATTGAGATAACGCGTACATTTTGAGCAAATTATGACTATTTTTATAGAACATGGAAATAATGTTCACACATTTTTCATACCTTTTAACAAAAGTTGTATTAACACCCACTGATTTTTCATGGCCCTGTAAATAAAACCATTCTTCATACATAAACATATATAGGCAGCAATCATTATCATTTTCTAACACCTAATTACTGACATTAAATCTACATATATTTCTGCGTGTTTCTAGTTCCTGAACAATACTTATAAAGTTTTGATTTTAAAATTTTAGTGGCACCAAGGTTTTCCTCTGTAAGAATATGGCGGTTAAATTTAGTTCTTTGCTTTTCGTTGTTGTTTTATCAAGAATAGACACCATTTGGCTGAATCAACTCAAAAGATTATGAACCGTTTCTCTGTGCGGTGCACAATAAGCATAGGATCTGTGTAGATTAGATTCGATCAGATTAGATTGATTTGTGTTCAGTGGGTTCACTCGTTGCCACAAAGGCCTGTGAACATTGAACATGTCCAGAGGTATACAGTTTAATAGTATATGTACTTGAAAATTTAACATAAAAGACACGTTATATACAGGCAATATGAAGAACAACATGGAAAACAAGGCAGGGATAATTATATAGGATACAAAATCTAAGATCTTTTTAAATCAACTTTTACTTGGCTTTCACCAGTACGTCTCAACATTTTTACAATGAATACCATTTATTGTCATTTCTTCAATACATATAAGTACATTAAAATAGCTTTTGAACAGGCACCAAAGTTTTATTGGCAATGATTTGTCATCGGAACAGATTCTACTTACAGAGCTACATTAGCATTATCAGGATAATTTGTCATTCAGATAATGTTGAAACAGGATAAAATGATTTTAAGCATACGTACTCTCTAGCAGCATTTTTAAAAGCACTGAAATGTTCAATTTTTCCTTTAAGGTCATTAGGAAGAGCGCAAAATATTCTGATGGTTGCATAATGTACACCTTTCTGGAAGCAAAAAAGTCTGGAATAATGGATGTTACACTTTTTTCTAGTGTTTATTCTAGGAATTAAATTATTTGTTATAAATCAGGACTGATTGTACACAAAGAATATTAGGATCAAGAATATATACATGCAACGAAGGGTTAATATCGTCAATCGTATAAAAAGATATTTGCAGGAACATGTGCTACGGGTGTTAGTAATGATTCTTAAAACCTTCTTTTGCATAAGAAATATTTGTTACTTGCTACTGAGTTTCCCCAAAATAATATTCCATAGAGTTAAAATATGCATAATACATTAATTTAAGTGTATCAATAGAACTCACACTAACCAGTACTTGGATAGCATTACAGGCGGAGCTGAGTTTAGGTAAGATATACTTTTTGTGAGCCTTCCAATGTAAACACCTGTCTACCTGAAGGCCCAGAAACGTTATGCTGTGAATTTCTTCTAATAACACATAATTAAACCCAATTTATAACTGAATCTGAAACGTATTATGAGTTATACATTTAACAAATTTTGTTTTTTTATAGATTCAGAGATAATTTGTTTGCTTTAAGCTAACATGACATACAGTTCAAAACATAATTCAATTTAATTATACACTCATTTAAATTTGTACTGGTCACGAGAACACTAGTGTCATCAGCGAAAAGAACTGTACTCACAAGGTCCTTTTATAAGAGGTCGTTTATACACAGATCAGAAGTAGTAAAAGCTCTAACACTGAACTTAGGGGTACTACTTTTCAATTTGAAGTCTTATTCTTAATCAGTCTCACTAGGAATGCAGTTTTTGAATTAATGGTAGAGTTCTTTAACAACAGTCTAGTTTTTCTAAGACAAATTGTATTCTCAGATCAAGCCGCGTTCTGCCAGAATGGATTTCTCAAAAGACACAACTGCCAATTCTGGTAAGACATAAACCCACAAATGATAGAATAGAACCACACGTAGTATCCACAGAAATTGAATGTTTGGATTGGTATTGTTGGTGACCATATTATTGGCTCTTTCTTTTTAGAGTAATGCTAAACCCTACCAGATACTTGGAATTGCTTCGAAATCAAATAGTAACGTTATCGCTTTACACAAACTGTTTTCAAACCCAGTCAACCATTGGCTACCCAAACATACATTTTCCCAATAAGATTGAGCCTCAGTTCACATTGGACATATTCTTGGTCAGTAGTTGGAACGGGCTTATCCACAACAATGGATTGGTAGGAGAGGTCACATAGAGTGACCAGCAAGATTCTCAGATTCGTCGCCTTTGGACTTATTTTTAGGGATTCATTTTAAGACAGACCGACAACGTAAAGGGTTTCGAGCATTTAAACATAAATCACAGTTAAACCATTCTTTAAATGGTTCTTGTGATTGTCCTACTATGAAGCAGAAAAGGGATAGCAGTTTAGACACAGATTTTTTCGATGGTGAGACACTTTTTCTTTTTCTTTTGTTTTGCTTTTTTTATATCAGCTGAAAAGCTATTGAACAGTAATATGAGAATCTTCAAAACTTACAGACGTTCCATTTAAAAGAATAAATTTTCAGTCACTTCCCGTTAAACTGGAAGCAGAAAAACTAGTTTATATAACTTTTTAGGGCCGTATTCATAGTCATTCTTGGTCCAGACCAACTTGTTACTTCCGGTGGACTAGCGGTGGACCATCGATTTTCTTATTCATAAACCGGGATTAGCGATAGTCCGGGGACCAAACACGCTGGTCCGGCTCAAATTTTGGTCCGCTTCCTATGCGTAGATTAAAGGCGGACTATCTCTGCAATATGGACGACAATGAAGTGATGAATGTAGCTGTAGCGCGTAGAATTCGTGAAATAAGACGACGGAGGAAAACTTATGTACCAAGAATAGGACTTATTGCGAAGTATGACGACCTAAACTTCAAAAGCAAATACAGGTTCAGTAAAACGAACGCCAGAAAGCTGATAGAAATGATTTGTCCTAAACTGTACTCAGGGACGATAACCGAGGCCTGAGTATCTCAATTGGCACTCATCCTAACAGCACTTCGGTATTATGCAAGAGGAGGATATCAAGACAACACTGCTGACCTACACGATATTAGTCAAGCATCAGTAAGCCGCATTATCAGCAAACTCGTTATAAATATCCATCCATACCCCCTCCTTTGTCATATTTCTATTCGTCGACACGGATTTATTTTCTATAATGTTCATTATCTTTTGGACTAGAGAAAACAAGAGCTTCTCTTCCTCTGACCAGTTGGTGATGATGCTGATGATGATGATGATGATGATGATGATAATAATAATAATAATAATAATAATAATAATAATAATAATAATAATAATAATAATAATAATAATAATAATAATAATAATAATAATAATAATAATGATAATGATAATGATAATGATAATGATAATGATAATGATAATGATAATGATAATGATAATGATAATGATAATGATAATGATAATGATAATGATAATGATAATGATAATGATAATGATAATGATAATGATAATGATAATGATAATGATAATGATAATGATAATGATAATGATAATGATAATGATAATGATAATGATAATGATAATGTTAATGATAATGATAATGATAATGATAATGATAATCATAATGATAATGATAATGATAATGATAATGATAATGATAATGATAATGATAATGATAATGATAATGATAATGATAATGATAATGATAATGATAATGATAATGATAATGATAATGATAATGATAATGATAATGATAATGATAATGATAATGATAATGATAATGATAATGATAATGATAATGATAATGATAATGATAATGATAATGATAATAATAATAATAATAATAATAATAATAATAATAATAATAATAATAATAATAATAATAATAATAATAATAATAATAATAATAATAATAATAATAATAATAATAATAATAATAATAATAATAATAATAATAATAATAATAATAATAATAATAATAATAATAATAATAATAATAATAATAATAATAATAATAATAATAATAATAATAATAATAATAATAATAATAATAATAATAATAATAGCTTGCTATCCATAGATTTTGTACAAAGTTTCGAACATTGTCAATGAAGCTAGAATACATTTTCAGAAATTTACATATCAATTATTACAAAGTAAGCATAAGTATACATATTACAAGTAAAAACTAGATAGGAACAATGTAAAATTAGTAACAAATTTATATGCAACATTTTGACACCTAATGTAGTTAATTTAACAGAATACACAAGTATCAATTGCATGAATTTCAATTATCCTGTGACATAATACTGGCAATTTAGGCTACATATTTACATTTCCTCAATTCTTTGTGCCTTAATAATTTGGGAAAGACTCAATCATTAGGATATTTTATATATCTTGGAAATTTATTATAAAATACTCTTCCACGGTTATATGGGTGTTTGGTTGTCATTGATTTATTGACGGAGTACCTAAACTAGTTATTTGGCCCCCTAGTCTCGTAAATGCACCTATTCTTGTTTAATGATATTAATGAACTTTTTCCTTAGTGAATAGAATTAATTTATAAATATATGAGTAAATAGTAAGGATTTGCTGCCTAATAACAGCTTCTTTACAGGATTGTGTCTTGTTCAAGTGATATATGAATCTTAAACCCCTTTTTGCTAAATAAATAACCTATTCATGTTTTTGAAACTACCATATTCAAGATGAGCATTAATGAGTCCATAATAAGCTAGTTTCAGAACATCCTTATGTAGATAATTCGCCAACTGCTGGAACACAATACCACGGTTCTTCCTATTATCCATATTCACAGTACACCAAACTTTGTTACCTAACCTCAAACAGCAGCAGCTACCGTAAGGATGATTAAGAAATAGCTGTGAAAGTACCACAGAGATTTATAAACTTGTAGGTACACTGTGGTTTGTTTAGCACTGTATGGGACTCGCGCATGCGAAGAAGAGCCTTTCTAGGTCGTGTAACATTTGCTCCGTGCTGGTCCACGGCTTTACTTGGTCCAAGGCTTTTTATCGTCTATCGTTGGACCGCCTTTGGTCCGGACCAAGTTTGTCGGAAGATAGTCTAGACCAAAGTAATAACTATGAATACGGCCCTTAGTTGCCTGCACTTGGTTGTCTTCGTACTCGAATTTCGTCCAAATGGTCACATGTTTCAAAACTTACTTAGGTGGTGCGGGACTTCTAAGTACTGTGTAGGGTAAGCGTATTAATCAGCTTCTTCTCCTGTAAGAAAAAGAATCAGGTATTTTGATAACCATCTGGTAAAGAACTAATACTTATCTGAGAAGAAGAGTAACAGTCTGGAAACTGCATGTCCAGTGAAACGTTGCATACGTCAGTGGGATGTCTGATATGGATATATCTAACATATTGGTAGCAAAATAACTTGTAAGTCATGGAATAACATAAAACATAAAATGGAATTGTTATTGCGAAGGCATGCTCTTAAGAATATGCTGTGAGGAAACGTAGTGGTTGCGGTTACTGAGTTTTATAGTTTATGTGAGAGGATTCTTCTTCTAATTATTAGAATTATTAGAATTATTCTAAATAGGTTTGCATGCTTCCAATAGCAATCATTGAAATTGCAATGATAAGGAGTAGGTACACAATTTCAAATTCATTATAAAACGATCCACTTAAAGATTTGAGTATATCACTTAAACCTAGTGTATCCTTTTTATACTTCAACGGGCTGTGTAATAAAATCTTTTCTGAATACGTTTATCTTAATTAAGATGAAGTAGACAGAAAAACAATCATTTCTGAGAATGCTGTGTAGGTGATAAACAATCATAGACGTTAAGGTAAGGTAAAGCCATGTTAACGAAATATATATATATTTGGGAGATACGTTCTTGCATTTTGTTAACTCAATGTCGATATAGTTAATATTTCAGAAAATCGCCAATTTCTTTAAAAGTTTTAGCTCATCATTATTGTCATTTCTGACCACCATAGGAAAGAGCCTTGATTTGAAAACAAAACAGAAACAACTTTTATACTTTCACTTTTCCCCGTAATCGATATCTAACTGCAAGGGTAACAGATTTCAGGAAAACTCGTTTTTCATTATTCAATTTTTTAAGGTAGAATAAGCGATGTTTTAGCTGCTGCAATGGAATATCTCGACTTCCACTATAATTTTAAATATCTTAGTTTTTAGGAGAAAAGTGGATTATAAATTTTGTGTGAGCAAAATATGACTCTCGGGTATATTTCATTGTCGTACTGAGGTATTATAATGTAGAGAGAGAAGTCTTTATTATTTTTACACATGATCAAAACGTGGGTGTTTGTTGGGAAGTTTTCCGTTTCAAGAAAAGTGTCATTTACGTTCTGCGCAGTAAACATGAAAGAAATCTCCAGAGTTCGTGAAACTCACTTTTTTGTAAGTTTATTCATTGTTAATGAGTAGAAGCCGAAATTTACTCATGATTACAATGACATGATTAATTTTTACTGCACAAATTAGTTACATAATACTATGTTTCCATATGTATGAAAGTGGTTTCCCTGGCAACAAGAATGATCAAGAAAAATTTCTTGTTTCTTAAAAGCACTTTGCAGTAATTTCGTCAATAACTTTAGAGGTTCTAAATTGGGAATTCAATATATATATTCGGAACTAACAAAATGGAGTTTTTCAGGAAAATGAATTTCTCTTCCCTAAATCCCCTTTTCAGCAGATTTCATAAATCGCATCCTCCCACCCTCCCAAGCATACATACCGATATGGACTAATGAATAGGAAGTTTTCAGTTCGAATCCTATAAGGTTTGCTCTCTCCGAGATTTTTTACGGGTTTTCTTGACCCTCTTACATGATAGTCTGGAACGTTTGGTTCCCGAATTTCCTTTTCCAATATCAGTTAATTCCGCGTATCATCAGTGTACAGTTCATTCATTCGCAATCAACTTGCTTAATATGGTTTTAAATATGGTATTAAAGGTACCCGATACGAAACTGATAATTTACACACATTCCAATAAAATTAGCTGAAACTGTTATTAGAAATTTCCTCTGCATAATCATAACAAAAATTACTTTCTTGGCCTTGTTTCCTAACTTTCCAAAATATGAACATTCAGTCATATGTAATATGGCCTAAATGATATTTTGAAAAATTTTAATATTTAAATTCTGCATACTATTTCTCGAATACTAGTTATTATTTACATTCAAATGTTGTATTTTTACAAAATTAACGATTTTTCTGGAGGATGCCAAATTTCTGGTTGATATCTTTTGACGCCGTCTCGGTCTACCTATCGGCTGCTTCAGCAGTGTGCTATCTCGGAGTATAAGTGGGCGGGTGTGAGGATAAACAACACTAATTAAGTTGCTGGTATTTTTATTCGAGATAAATGCCGGGTGTCTGAGAATACATATTAAAATAAATGTTTCTGAATCGTATCAAGAGAAACTGTACATTTGAAGTTTTAAGTATTTGAACTTCTGAAACATCAGTACTTTACAGTTTAAAATAACTGTAGCCGCAATAACAATGAGAATTGTACGTTGCCGTGAGTCGCTTGCAGCAACCATCAACTTTATATAATCCGAGCGCGATCTTTAGTCGCTACGGATTACCAATAACCGATTACAATAAACACTTCTGTTAAGACTACAAAACATGAAAGAAAAGACACGAATTTTGGAAATACACGCTCTTATATCAACCTAATATCACTGCTCTCACCAACGTTTCTATGTACTAAACGCTGCTAAATTTTTAGCTTCTCATTCGCCTATGAAACAAGTTTTTTTTATCAGTAACATCCTAAATTCTAAGAGCTTCATTACCATTCTAATTTCCAGAGTTTTGTCTACTTATTTGCATATTTTATTTCTGAACATAATTAACTTCCAGCTACGCTTTGAGCTAATAATTTTCTTGTCGACGTGATTTCACTGGAACCCTAAATTAACATACAAGGTAACTATCATTGTACTCACACCACTATGCACCTGAAAATTTGGTGGTATAAGGTCTGCTGTATATAAACCATGTGCACCAAAATTCTGCTGCGCAATAGAATTGCAACACCCAAAACTGAAGCCTGGAATGTGCCGCATGCGACCACTTACAAGTAGCTGCTGGACACCCCTCGTCAGCTCTGTGCAGGTGTGTGGTACGTATACCATGTTTAGGCCACTATCCATGAGGGATAAACAATCCCTCCCGTACAATGCTGTGTTATTTTGACTAATGTTCCTACGTATTCGGGGCTCATTTCCGCGTACTTCCAGCTATACTCCGCATCCAATGTTTGGTATACAGGCCCCACATAGAGCAGACATGATGCCATCAAACTCTCAAGCGAATATAGGTATGAGCATAGTGATAATTCCCTTGTTGGTTAGACTTCCTTATCAATTGTTTACCCGTAACACGGAAGTTGCCAATGGCTCTTTAACATGACAAACGTTTAAATTGCCTAGCTAAGACTAACTCTCGCTTCTTAAATTATGACTAAATTTAACATATGAAAATTATTTATTGCAATTGTATATCTCTTTCCCTGTCTTTATGGCATTATTAATATTACCCCTCAATAATTCGCGCTCAATGGAAAAATAATTCTCAGGTATATAGCACTTCTAAATATCACGTAAGTATTTAATTATTACAACCCTAAATCCAAAACTATGTTTTATATCAAGAAAATACTACTTAGTTCTCTATTTTTACTACATCTCGTTCTTTATTCCTGCATAGAAAGTATTGTATTCAACCCCTAAATACCGGATTTCACAGAAAGCACACGTTTTGAGATTCCATGAATCCAAAAAGGGCACTTTTTGAATAAGGTCCACTCTTGAGTGTCGGTGAACGGCATAATTCAAAAACAAAAAATCGGTTAAATACCAAACTTAGTATTTTAAGCTCAGCTTCTTACAAGGATTTGACACAAATATTTTCAAATAAATCCTCCCATCCCACACTACTCTTTATAAACATGGTTTGAACGATTTTGATTAAAACAATATTTATTAAATATATTTATATGAAAAATAAACTGATTATTTTGAATAATCTGGGGAGAAAATCTATGAAGACCTATTCGTAAATTTAAAAAAAAACAGACAACTTTTTACCACACAAAAAGTGTAGATCCTTTAAAGCACACAGTTTGTCAAATATAGTGTTTGCTTTTGTGGAGTTACCAATTTCCGAGATATTCCTTGTTATTGGTTTGAATTTTTTAAAACTTAACTGAAAAAAATCGGTATAGGTCTTTTTTCCTGCGTGAATATGTAAAGAGAAGAGCATTTCTAAGCTATCACTTAGCGACTCACACTTAAAAGATTTTACCATCTCTTAAGCCTAATGTACTCCACTAATTCCCTTACGCGTACAAGAAAATACAAAATAAAACCAATTTTGCAAATCTGTATCTGGACTAGCATGAAGTACATAGAAGAATAAGCTTTCGTTGTAATAATTTGTTGAAGAATGGGTAGAGAAAATTTTGTGAATGTAACATATCAGTTTATGTTTTATTGTTTCGCGTGTATCGCCCCCTTTAACTTCTGTCCTTACTGGGAGCCTTTACTTAAGAAACAATTGGTGTTATTGCTTGCTTTCTGTTAACGTTTATCTTCAGTACGTGTTTAGTACGCATTCACTACCATACATTCATACTTCCAAACTCTGTGGAGGTTCTGGTTAAAAAAATTCTTGACCGCTGCCGGGATTAGAACCCGGGGCTCAGGGCTGAGAAGCCAGACCGTAACATTTCTTGGGCACCATCAAAGAACCATATAGAAAATATGAAAGGAACTGAATCAGCGTTGCATTACAGGAACATTTTGCAATGGTAAACATTTAACAAAATTGATTAGGAAAAAATTAAATCTTAAACTTTCACACGCTATTTACATGCCCTTCAGTGATCTCATTTAAACGTCATGTTTGGGGATATAAACGGCCAAAAGTGCAAAACCGCGAATGAATCCTAGCAGTTCAACGTTAGAGAATTCTTTGTATAAAAATATTTGAAACATTTTTCTTCGATGTTCATCGAATTAAAATTCTTAAATCTGTCTCAGGCATTCCTGCACTAGCACCAAAGATAAAATATGATGTTCCAGTGCCTTTATGATTTCTGGAGAGTAACGCATTGGACTTATGAACCAAAAATAAGATTGTTTTAAAACTTCAAAAGAAGGAAAATCGTATCATTAATTTTCAAACTAATTTCAAAACTAGATATTGAATACCCTTAAGCTTGTATATAGTTTGGTTTTCTCTGGTACTCTAGCAGTAGTAATTTGATTTCTGAGTTAAGAACTAAGCACACGTTGAACACCAGAGAGGGAGAGACAGAGAGAGAGGCAAATTTTGATTTATATTTCACATTGCTGCATACGGTGTCAGAGGTGGTGGACACTGATAATCCCATAAAATGAAATGATAATTGCAAAACAGCATTTGGGAGAAAAATGTTCCAAATATTGGCTATTATGAAGACCGAGGTAGCCTCAAAAATAATAATAAAATAAAAAAAAACTCAGTTACGAGGGTATGTTCATGAAGAAATCTGAACCACAGACTTTTCGTTTACGAGTCCCTGCCTTAAGGGGTCTCCGCTACTCGTATCGGTGGAGAGATGATGATGATGATGATGATGATGGTGGTGATGATGATGATGATGATGGTGATGATGGTGATGATGATGATGATGATGATGATGATGATGATGATGATGATGATGATGATGATGATGATGATGATGATGATGATGATGATGATGATGATGATGATGATGATGATGATGATGATGATGTGAATAAGGGCGCTCAACTTCAGAGGTTATCAGCGCCCTTTAAATAATTATGGCAAAAGCCAGCAAAAAGAAACATAAATCTAAACAGCCAAAAATTCTCTTCATTAAATCCTAAACTCTAACCTAAGAAAGAATCTAAATACCTTCTCCACTACTATGTGATCATCCGCTAGCATTTCTGCAAAGCTGGCCGGTAGCTACAGAGACATCCTAAGGTGTGCTAGGCAAAAACACTCTAGCAGCACGTGTCGGACAGATAACGCTTCTTTGCAAAACGGACACAGTGGAGCAGGCTCCTTTTTAAAATGCAAACTATGAGTAAAAAAGCAGTGCCCAATATGCAACCGAGCCAAACTTACCTCCTCGCGACGAGATGAACGACAGCAGGTAACCGAGGGAATGGGAAGTTCTTTCACATATCTAAGTTTATTATTGCGGAGAGCGGACCACTCTTCCTGCCAGCAGGTTTGTACAGCTCTCCGCAATACGGCCCTAAAATCTTCCGATGTCACAGATGGTACTCGAACCCTGGGACTCATGGTAGCCGTCTTGGCTGCTGAATCTGCCATTTCATTCTCCCACAACCCTACGTGACCAGGGATCCATGCACACACCACGCTAACGCCAGAAGCGTGTAAAACGTGGAGGGCATCCTGGATACGCTGCACAATAAGGCGGTAGTTGTACAGCTGCCGTAGGCTCTGAAGTGCACTGAGGAAATCACTCAGGATTAAGCAGTCCCCCAACTTTAGTCGACGTACGTGTAAAATGGCCCGGTATATTGCATAAAGCTCTGCAGTAAAATGGAAGTGCTAGTGTGGAATCCTAATATATACGGTTCGGTTCCACACACGTAAGCACAACCAACACCATTTGAGCTCTTGGAGCCATCAGTATAAATTATAAAATGGTCCTCATATCGCAATAAAAATTCTAGAAAACATGTGCGGATACTAGACATAGACATGGTATATTTATCATATTTAGTCATGCCCAGATCTACGTAGGACGCTCTGCACAACCAAGGAGGGTATGTCCTCTCCCCCTTAGGATACATCTTGGGCATTTCAGTATCAAGCTGTCTAAGGAGTTCCCGGAATCGAAAACCAGGTGGCTTTGATTTAATAGAAGTGTTCCTATAAGGCGCGTCCATTAAGGTGTTAAAGAACGGCGTAAACGATGGATGTGTGGGCATGCAATTAAGTCCACAGCCATAATTTGCTAATAATATGTTGCGCCTGTACTGCAGAAGAGGTTCTGCAGATTCAGCATACAGGCTTATAACACGGCTCGTTGGAAATACACCAACTGCTATACGTATGCCACAATTATGGACTGTGTCTAATCTCTTCAGCACAGGTGGTCGTGCTGAGCCATAAACGATACGACCATAATCTAATTTGGAACGGATAAGTGCGCGATAAAATCGCAATAACACTGTACGATCCACTCCCCTCGATTTTCCACTTAGTACCGGCAAGATATTTAAAGATCGGTCACATCGTGCTTTCAGTTGTGCTATATGAGACGACCAACTAAGTTTTCTATCAAATATCAATCCAAGGAACCTCGTCTCATCTGCAAACGGTAGTAGATCAGCGCCTAAACGGAGCCTTGGAGGTATTCAACTCTGACGACGCCAGAAGTTAACACATATTGTTTTCTCAGTGGAGAATCGGAAGCCGTTTTTTAAACTCCAATTCTTAAGGTGGTCTAAGGTGGTCTGTAGGCGGCGCTCTAAAAAGGTGTGCGCTGAGATGTACAGTAGACGACAAAGTCGTCTACAAATAGGCATGACGAGACCCCCGGAGGTACACATTTCGAGATAGAATTAATCGCAATAGCAAACAACGTAACACTTAGTACCGATCCCTGTGGTACATCGTTCTCTTGAACAAAAGGATTCGAAAAAACCGAGCCAACCCTTACTCGGAATACGCGGTCTTTCAAGAATTCCTGAAGGGAGAATGGTAGGCGTCCACGTATATTCCAGGTGTGCAGAGTACGTAGCAACCCTGCCCGCCATCACGTATCATAAGCCTTTTCAAGTTCAAAAAATATTCCGACGGTTTGACACTTTTTAAGAAATCCGTTCATGATCCTTGTCGACATGGACACAAGGTGATCCACTGTTGAACGGCGTGGTCGAAAACCGCACTGGATGTTATCCAGTAGGTTGTGCGTTTCCAGCCACCATACCAACCGCCCACTTATCATGCGTTCTATCACCTTGCATACGCAACTGGTGAGGGAAATAGGACGGTAGCTAGAAGGAAGGTGCCGGTCCTTGCCAGCTTTCAAGATAGGTATAATGGTAGCTTCTCGCCACTTGTCAGGAAACGTGGCATCAACCCAAACACGGTTATAGACCTCGAGCAGGAATGCCTTACCTTCAGGTGAGAGATGTAACATTTGAACATGGATTCCGTCCGGTCCTGGCGCTGTCAGTCGTGATGATGACAGAGCGTGTTCTAACTCTGCCAAGGTGAAGAGGCGGTTATAATCTTCAAGGTTTCTGGAATTAAACACGAAACCTTGAAATTCTTGTTGAGTCTTAATGGAGATGAACTCAGGAGCATAATTATTTGAGCTAGACACCTGAGCGAAAGCACAGCCGAAGGTGTTAGCCACGACAAACGGATCAACAACTCATGCAGTTGTTTTCAGACCAGCGATTGGCAAGTTGGTCGATTTTCCGGTCACGCGCCTTAACTTGTCCCATACAACAGAAGGTGTTCGTCTGTTAAACGATGATACAAAGTTGTTCCATGAGGTCTTTGTGCTATCCTTACTCATTTGTCTAGACTTTGCACGCGCTTTCTTGTACTCAATTAGATTACTTAGGGTAGGGTGTCGTTGGAATACACTTAGAGCACGTCTACGAGCACGAATAGCGTTCCGGCAGTCGTTGGTCCAACATGGAACAGGAAATTGACCGGGGTGGGTAGCCGAACGTGGAATAGACTTTTCTGCAGCGGAAAGAATTTTCTCTGTGAGATTATCAACTAAATAATTCACAGAATCGTGCTCGTTGTAATCAAAGTCAGCCAAATGGGTGTAAAGGTTCCAGTTGGCACGATCAAAGCACCATCTAGGGATACGCGAGGGAGATACATCTTGTGCTAAGAGACTAAGAAGACATGGGAAGTGGTCGCTAGAGTGTAAGTCAAAGATGACGTTCCAGTTTAGAGAAACTGCCAACTGTGGTGAGCACACTGTCAAATCGAATGCGAAAAGGTGTTAAACGCCGCCGAGAGAAACATAGGTTCTCTGGTATTCAGTAGTACCAGGTTATTGCTGTCAATGAAGTTTACGATGTCCTAAACTCTCGCACAAGTTCGAGATGAGCCCCAGAGATGATGATGGGCATTGGAGTCTCCCACCAACAGAATGGGTGTTGGTAGCTGAGAAACAAAAGACTGTAGCTCAGTGAGAGAGAGGTCATAGGAAGGTGGAACATAAATAGTGCAGATAGCGAATTGAACAGCCGGGAGGAGAAGGTGTACCGCAACCGACTGGAGGGCAGTCTGTAAAGGCACAGCATCTACATATATATCATCTCTGACAAGTACCATACTGCCTCCGTGGGCAGGAACACCCTGTTCAGCTTCAAGATCACACCCAAAGTGGATGTACCGCTTGATGTTAAAGGAGTCTTGGGCACGTAGCTTAGTCTCTTGTAAGCACACAAGGAAAGGTTCGAGCAACAATTCGAGCTCTGGTCGATGCGCTCGTATTCCGCGTATGTTCAAATGTAGAATAGCCACTGGAATAATGGGAGAAGGTATTAATGGCTAGGTGAACCTAAGATGATTTAGGCGGTGGCCGAATTAATTTATCCTTTATCTTCGGTGTCGGGCTAACACCTTTTTCGTCCGGTTTATCCTGGCGCTTTTTCATTCCCATCCTGGCAAGGTGGCCCGTGTCTTCCTGGTCCATTTCTTCTATGGATGAGGCCCCTTTTCCTATAGAGAACTTAGGTTCGAGGACCCCAAACCGGTTGGACACAGAGATCGACGATGATGACAGCCGTCGATCTGAGTCTTCACCAGAAGGCCCCTCAGAAGAGGAACTTCGAGATAATCTAGGACTTCTTTTCTTGCCGGTCCATTTGCTTGTAACCTTGAGAAAATCTAATTT
Source organism: Mantis religiosa (assembly GCA_030765055.1). Classification (NCBI taxonomy): domain Eukaryota; kingdom Metazoa; phylum Arthropoda; class Insecta; order Mantodea; family Mantidae; genus Mantis; species Mantis religiosa. The sequence continues at coordinate 307,963,258 of CM060950.1, read as the reverse complement.
TGTGTAACTGGTCTTAAAAATTTTGGACGGTGCATCTTAGACTATAACGGGCTTGACGGTCGATGAGGTTGACGGCTTCGGTGGTGACAGTGCAGACTTCTCCCTCGGCGATTTAGGTAAGAGAGGAGCCGGCTTGGATGTCTTGGTAGGCTTCATAGATGGTGTGGTAGTAAGGACCTTGTCTGTTATAGTAGCCTCACAATCGTTGGTCTGAGTTGCGATTTCTTTACTCGGTATCACCTTAGCAGCTATGGAGCTGTATGTGCCGGACCTTGGGACCGACGGTAGACGACTATGTAGGAGTTTCCGGGCATCAGAGAAGGATAACTTCTCCCTGACTCGGATCTCCTGTATCGCCCTTTCCTCTAAGAAACGTGGGCACTCTCTGTGGCTGGATGGATGTTCACCAGCACAGTTGACACATTTTGCCGGGGATGTGCAGGCATCCTCGTGTTTAGACAGACTACACTGGACACATTTTGACACACCGCCACAAAAATCACTCGTATGACCGAAGCGTTGACATTTGAAGCACCTGGGTGGCTTTGGTATACATGACCTAACCTCTGTGGTCTCATACCCTACCCTAAGCCTTTGCGGGAGGTCTACCCGATCAAAGGTCAGGAACAGGGTACGGGTAGGCATCAATTCCCCTCGATCTCTACGTTGTACTCGGTACACAGCAGTGACACCCTGGTCTGGTAGGTTCTCCTTTGTCTTCTCATTGGACATCCCGTCCAACGCACGGGTGGTGACAACCCCGCGGGAGGAGTTCCGGGTCTTGTGAAGTACAACTGTGACGGGATATCTACCTAACAACGTAGCTTTTAAGATCGTTGCTGCCTGGGAAACAGAGTGCGCTTCCACAAGGAGCGTGCCGTTTCTGGAGCGAGTACTGACTTGACTGGACCACTGATTTTATCCAATCCCTACTGGACAATGAAAGGGTTCATTATCAGAAATTTCCTGCCTTCCTAAGTTCTGGTTACAACTAATTAGCGAGAACCACAAGACTCGACTACTTCTTTTCCATTGCTACCACTTTTTAAAATATTTTTGTTGAGATTAGGATGTACCATAATAAATGGAATAAGCATCATCCCCCAGTGCTCCCCACCCACCACGGAGTCCAACAAGGGGTCATCCCACTGGGATGACAGGGCTCCACAGGGGATATAGCGAGTTCACCGTCCCACTCATCCTGGAGTTCGGTACAGTGCCTAGTCCTGGCCGATTGATTAGGGGTGGGTTAGCCCCTAACCTCCCATTTAGGTGAAGCAGAAACCAAAGCAGTGTATTGGAAAAGCGCACCCTCCGCGAATTCAGAAAAACACTGGAACGAGCTCAGATGCGCATCCCTCAACCACCAGGACAAACCTTTCCACCGACATGGGTGTCCACGCACGGCCTACACGTGGGTGGGTGTTTTGTCTGACCCCTCACCACTAAGAGAAACCCACATCGAGGGTGTCAGTTTGGCTCCGCACCCCGGGATCGTCAATTCCCGTACCTACATCAGTAGGCCCCTAAGGGGTATCGGTGGAGAGATAGAGAGGAAATATAGAAATAGAGGTATCTTCATAAACCGGAAAACTAGACCGAATCTGCGGGTTCTACTGGTATCAAATAAGAGAGTATAGTCTGTCTCAAACTAGAACGATCCTATGGAAAGTATTTCTGTGTCTCTCCTTCTCGCCTCCAATATATTGAACTCGCGTGCGTGAACAGCTGGTGCGTTGTGTTGTCCTCGTTGACCTTGCAAGCTGTATTGTGTATGTGACGTAATTTTAGACTGTAAAGGTTGATAAAAGTGTGTTTCTAAAGAAATAAAGTGTAATTTTGGTGTTTGCAATCTTGAGTTTTAATTTCACGAAGCCACAAAGTCACAATTGGTGTCAGAATTGGGATATTTCGAAGATGGAGGCTGCATTGGCACAGATTCTAGGGAAGATGACCGAATTAACAACGAAGACGGAAGCTGCAAACAACCTGACCGCCAAGTTGAAATAAATAAAGACAGCGAATGACACCCTCGCTACTAAGACGGAGGCGGCAAATCACAACCTCACCGCCAAGATAAAAGAAATGAAGATGGCTAACGACACCCTGGCTGTAACGATGATCACGAAAATGGCCGAGCTGACCATGGAAATGAAGGCCGAACTATCTGAAATGAAGGCTGCGAACGAAGCCCTCGCCGAAAAATTTGAGTAATGACGTCATGGAGCTGGGTAAGCGGATCGGCCTAGTGGACAAGGGCGTCGAAGTCCTGGCGAGCCGCGTTAACAACCTAAAGGGAAAGGCCAATACCAACACAAAGTCCCTGAACGCCATGGTGGAGGACATCGTAGCAGAAGGATGAAAGATTTAAAGGTCCACGCGCCGGGATGCGACACAACATCTGCGCGCGTCAAACCGCCGAAGTACGACGGCACGTCCACGTTCGAAGTCTTCCGCCGCCAATTCAACACGGTGGCCAAGCACAACAAGTGGTTACCAGAGAAGGAGGCCGCACAGCTAGCAGCCAGGCTCCAGGGACTGGTCGCAGAAATCCTTAGCGCAGTCCAGACAGCGGCGGCGCCCAAAGACATCTGGGAGGCCCTGGAGAACCGCTTCGGGAACCACCACTTGGCCGCAGCCTACCGCAGCCAACTGAAGTGAAGAACACAGCATCCAGGGGAGACGCTGCAGGAGTATGCCCTGGCTATTGAACAGCTGGCCAGAAAAGCTTTCGTCGACCTCTCACCTGAATTCGTATCCCGCGATGCGGCCTACATGTTCGTTGATGGGTTACGAGACGTCGAGATACGTCATCGTCTAATGCTTGGTGACAGCAAAAACATCTACGAGGCGCTAATGGCAGCATTGAGGATGGAGGCGGCCAAGGTGACGGCTACTTCGACGTCGAGAAAAATAGTATCCCCTACACTGGAGACCGAAGATCAGCCGAAGGACGTCGTTGAAAACCCAGTGGCGTGTGTTAGGGCTGTGGACAGCCGGGACACATGGAAGAGAGACTGCCCATACAGGGACCGCAGCCGCAAAACTAGTAAAGGCCGTCGTGGCGAGGGGCACGTCTGCGCCATCACCACCATCCCCTCGAGTGACACTGCGCGCTGTCAGTCGGCGTGTGGATGACAGCTTCATTGCGGACGGATGGGTGAGAAGGAAGCCGTGCCGCGTGCCCGTAGACACCGGGGCAGACGTGACCGTCATCAGACACGACGTAGGCAGGGGTTTGCCGAAGAGGAAGCCGAGTAGACCATACCAGCTTGTGACGGCATCAGGTGACACCTTGCCTTTAGAGAAGGAGGCTCTCCTAAAGTTTACCTTGGGACGGAGTGCCGTGCCTCAGTGGGTGTTCGTCGCGGGGGTGGCTGAGGAGGTGATACTTAGACTGGATGCCCTCAGCAGCCACGAGGCGACGGGTGACGTCAGTAGGTAGGTCCTTCGGCTCAATAGAGAAGAGGTGATACTCCGGCAACCCGAGGAACGCCTGGGAATTTGCAGGGTCTTTCTGAGGGAAGACCTGTTTGTCCCCGCGAGAAGCGAGGTGGTGGTGACGGCGCGACTGGAAGACCAGCGCACGAAGAACTTGATGCTGGACCAGAAGACGCCTGTGCACGGGGTATGTGTAGCCAGGACATTGTTGCCGTGCCGAGAGGAGGTGCCGGTGAGGCTGCTCAACCCAACAGACACCGATCACGACGTCCAGGCCGGGACGGAGTTGGAGACGTGCGAGCCGGTGTCAGCGTAACCCCAATCGATAATACCAAGGAGCCGGTGCCGACGCAATTCATGGGGCTCCGGCTGGAATGCTTATTGAAGAAGGCGGCCGATCACCTGACCGCAGAACAGCTCTAGAAATTTCGACAACTGCTGAGACGGTACCAGCGCATCTTCAGCCAAGGCGACAGCGACTACGGCTGCACGGACAGAGTGCTCCACCGTATCGACACCGCAGACGTCCGGCCTATTAGGCAACCAATTAAACGCGTTCCGCTAGCAAAACAAGCGGCGGTACGGGACATCCTAGAGGACATGGGATTCAGGGGAGTGATTAAAGAGTCTGACAGTCCTTGGTGTTCCCCTATAGTCATGGTGACGAAGAAGAACGGTGAGCTACGCTTTTGCGTGGACTACAGGAAGCTGAACGCTGTTACCAGGAAGGACTGTTTCCCCTTACCTGGGATTGACGACACCCTGGAGACGCTAGCTGGTGCACAGTGGTTCTCGACTCTGATCCTGAAGTCGAATTACTGGCAGGTGGTTCTAGACCTGAGAGATAAAGAAAAGACCGCATTCTCTACAGGTCAAGGGCTTTGGAAGTTCACAGTTATGTCCTTTGGCCTCTGCAACGCACCAGCTACCTTCCAAAAGCGCATGGAATCAGTGTTGAGAGGGTGGACTTATGACACCTGCCTGCTATACCTAGACGATATCATTACCACCAGCAAGAATTTCGAAGACTGTCTCGAAAACCTGAGCAAGGTGCTACAGAGACTGCAGGTGACTAACCTGAAGCTATATGCAAAGAAATGCCAGCTCTTCCGCAAGGAAGTCAACTACTTGTGCCACATAGTCTCACCAACCGGAGTGGCCACAGAACCGGAGAAAACACAGGCCGTGAGAGATTGGCCTCGTCCAAAGGATAAGAGAGAATTGTGCAGGTTCCTGGGGCTGTGGAGTTATAACCACCGTTTCATAAAGGGTTTTCTCCAACATCGCCAAGCCGGATGTTCACCCACTTGACGAAAGAACACCGGCCGTATGTATGGACGGAGGACGCCGAAGAAGCTTTCCAGGAGCTGAAGAAGACACTGTGCAGTGCTGCTGTTTTGGGATTCCCACAACCAGGTGGCGCCTTCATTGTGGTCACCGACGCCAATGACCATTGCATTGGAGGCGTCCTATCGCAAGTGCAGGACGGCCACGAGCGGGCGATAGCTTACTACAGCAAGACGTTGTCCAAGGCAGAGAAGAACTACTGCGTTACCCGGTGAGAACTACTGGCGGTGGAGCACTTCCACAAGTACCTGTACGGTCAGCCATTCCACCTGAGAACTGGCCACTCCACCCTAACCTGGCTACTGAGCTTTAGAAACCGGGAAGTCCAGACAGCCCGTTGGGTCCAGAGACTGCTAGAGTACGACTTCACCTCTGAACATTGTAGAGGGAAGAGCCACGGCAACGCAGACTCTATATCCCGAAGACCCTGCCCAGAGCTGTGTGGCCAATGCACAAGAGTGGAAGAGAAGGAGCATGCCGCAGCTGTCAGATTAGTCACTGCAGTACCTGCGGACGGCTGGGATAGCGCAGGACTGACAAAGGGAGCAGCTGGTGGACGCCAACTTGGGGCCACTCTTGAGGGAAGAGGAGGTAGGGTCGAGACTGATGTGGGAGGACATCGCACCCAGAACCGCTGCGTTCAAGTCGTACTGGGTCCAATGGGAATCGTTGAAGACCAAAAAGGGTGTGCTGTTCCGGGTATGGGAATCACCCGATGGGAAGACGCAGAGAGAGCAGTTGGTACTTCCCCGAAGCAAGGTCCCGGAAGTCTTGGAGGAAGTGCACACTGGTACTTCAGGAGGACACCTGGGCGCAAACCGAACGATTGACAAACTACGACAGCGCTACTACTGGCTGAGGCTCCTTGCAGATGCTGAGAGATGGTGTCGCCAATGTCACGTGTGCACGGCGATTGGCGGCTCCAAACTTGGAGCCGGGGTCGCATACTGCAGTACAACGTCGGAGCGCCATTCGAAGGGATCGCTGTCGACATAGCTGGACCATTTCCAGTGTCCGACCGAGGCAACAAGTACCTGATGGTGGTCGTGGACTACTTCACCAATTGGCCGGAGGTGTATGCCATCCCGAACCAGAGGGCGAAGACCACCACAGACTGCCTCATGGAGCAACAATTCTGCCGTTTTGGGGTGCCGTTAGAGCTCCACAGCGACCAGGGTACCAATTTTGAATCTAACCTGATGAATTCTTTTTTTTTTTTGTAATTTTACGTCCTCCCACGTTAAGTCATATCGGGCGATGGATGTAATGGGTGAAATGATTGTCAAATACGCCCAGGGTCCATAGAGCTTAGAGTTACCCGACATTCGTCTTTCAGGATAGTGGAAAATCCCGGAAAAACTTATCCAGGTAACTCACCCTGACCGAGATTCGAATTCGGGACCTCTTTAACGTGAGGCGGATACTCTACCACCACGCTACCGAGGCGGGCAAACCTGATGAGAGAGGCCCTGGAAAGACCTGGGGGGAACAAAACCCGCACAACACCCCTTCACCCGCAGTGGGACGGCATGGTCGAGAGGTACATCAAGACCCTAGAAGAACATCTGAGGAAGGTCTTGACCAGCCATCAGCAGGACTGGGACGTCAAGATGCCACTGTTCTTGCTAGCCTACCACTCGTCGACACACGACACCACTGGGATGGTGCCAGCCAGCTTAATGTTCGGCCGATAGTTACGCCTTCCTTGTGACCTGGCATTTGGGAGCCCCCCGGAGGCTAAGCAGCCAGCAACCGGGTATGTAGAGAACCTGGTGGACCGTCTCCACGACATGCATGAGATGGCTCGTCAGAACATCCAGAAGGCGAGCGACCGCATGAAGACCCGATACGACAGGAAAGCCAACAGCCAAGTGTTCCAGCAGGGTGACTTAGTCTGGTTGTACCACCCAACCCGAACGCTGCTCGAAGCTTCAGCAGCCATGGCAAGCACCGTACCGGGTGGTGAAGAGGATTAACGACGTGGTCTACCGCATCCAGAAGGTGCCCCGAGGGAAGATGTTGGTGGTACACCTGGATCGTTTGGCCCACTACGATGGTGCTGTTCGGGACGACCAGCGTTTAGGAGGGAGCAGTATCGCGAGCCAATTGTTGATCGAGGCGACGCGCGAGGCATTCAAAGGGAAGGGCAGCCAGTAAGGAGATGAAAGCTCGCCGACACGGCGGAGGGAAGAAGACGAATTTCTCGAGAGTTCTAGTTCTTTATTCTAGCCGCGTCTCGATTGTTTGAGAAACTTCCGGAATGTAAGTAATCTATAAAAAGGGGAGCGCGCTCACCACAGGAGTCAGTCGGTAATTGAACTCGCGTGCGTGAACAGCTGGTGAGCTGTGTTGTGGTCGTTCACCTTGCAAGCCGTATTGTGTATGTGACGTAATTCTGGACTAAAAAGGTTGATAAAAGTGTGTTTCTACGGAAATACAGTGCAATTTTTGGTGTTTGTTACCTGGACTTCTAATTTCACGAACTCACACGGTCACTATAGGTATTCAACTAGGAAATATACTTACTAAAATCTGAGTTCACTTTGAAAGTTTTGGAGGTATTTTTCAGCAAAACCAGACAGTAATTGACAAAACAAGCATATTTGGGCACAAAGTGTAGTGTCGGTACCTTACAAAGCGACTGCAATTAAAATTCGCGGAGCGTGACTGTCGAGACAAATCGAATCACGGCGTACCACCCTTTCCTTCACTTTCCTCTTTCACGTAAAGAATAGAATAATAATCTCTTTTCCTTGCTTGATAATGAAGGCTGGACATTGTTGGCGGTGCTATGTAGGACAGCCCGCTGCTCACAGAGCGTGGAATCTTCAGCATACAGGGTACAGTGTTTTAACCTCGGTGCATTCAGTCTGTGGAAAGCAGCCGTAGAGAGCGTGTGTCAGCTTCTGATGTGCTCCATTATGTGCCAGTAGTGTTCCTCGTGTTCTCTGTGAGTATACACAATGTTCTTATTGGTGATGTTCCAGTATGACAGAGCAAGCGCTTGTCGCTAATATTTCCTTGTTTGCGTAAAATATAAATGTTTATAATCATTCGAATGACCATTAAACAGCACACGTTGTAAAAATAGCAACTAAATTTCTAAATTTTGACTCCCACGATAAAACATTACTATAAATATGATAAAAATGTTATATGTCACGTTCACATAGCTTTTTACATTCACTGTCACTTATTTTTAAATACTACTGCAAACATTTTACGATCTAATTCGATTTAGTCAAGATAAATATTTGCAAAAGTAGTTTAACTACAGGACGCGCTGTAGATACAAGGACGATTCAAGAAATCGAATCGATAGTAAAATGTTTATGAACGTATCGCTATGTTTCCCTTCAAATTCAAACTCTTTGAATGAGAGTCGGGGAAAAATTGAATTGTAACAACAATAGCAACAAAACAACAAAGTAAAGAAATATTCAAATAAATAATATAGATTATCTCGGAAATAGCTTAGGCTACTAAAATATATTTGAAAATAAAATTGGATTCTAAAAAAGTTTACATGTTTTGTGCAGTAAGCTTTTGTAAATCCCTTATGGTTTACCGATACATAGAATTATACCAATACTTGTGAATAAAGAGTACTTCAATGGCTATTTCTACGAAATTAAAGATACAAATTTTTTGTCGTGTTAACTATTTAATGCGTAGTACTTTAATCAAAATCGCTAAAGAGCTGCTTTTGCTAAAATAAAAAAAGCTATCAAAAATTTGTCCAAAAGTAGAATAATTTTTACTCAGGGATCTTCTTTATTGTGAAATCGTTCGTGTTGCGTCTTTGGAAGCTACTGTACCTAAATATTAAATCTGAGATTTATCCGAGTTTACGTTTTTGAGTTTTGCTGCTTACACACACATACACACACTCACACACACAAATAACCTTTATAAAAATTGTTTCCTTTATTCTGGGCCTTCAAACCATGTATTTCCGCTGAAACCTCGATATGGAATTTTGGATGAAAGGCAAAATTTCATCCACCTACTAGGTTCGTGGTAGAGAAAGTAAAAACTAAGTATCAAATAAGAATTTTCACTGTCTTTCGAAGTATTTTAGAAGATGGAGGGACAGTTGTGTGCGTGTGGCTAAGTGACAAAAAAATGGAAAAAGGTTATCTGTTCGTAATCTGCCTATATTACATTTTCTTATATAAGAAAAAGTAATATGTATGCGTGTGTATGTGTGTGTGTGTGTGTGTCCGCCTGTGAATAGCACAATTCCAAAACCAATAGGCGGTTAAATACCGTCTTACCATTTACGTTTAACTTTATTCAAAGATTTCACACGAAGATTATTACGAAAATCCCTCCATGGCACGGTAAATTCGCAGTACATTTTTCTAAAAAAATAATTTTCTCAAAAACGGTTCTCATTATTTTGATTGAAATACCATATGTTTAAAATATTGCAATGAATAATGAAATGATCTTCAAGGAAACATGTAATAAAACAACTGCTATAAAATGTGCATTTGAATAAACGTGAAGCTGATAAAACAATAATCTTTTGATAAGAAAGTTTGTTGTAGAATGGGTAGAGAAACGAATTTGAATGTAACACATCCGGATTTGTTAATGTTTTGTGCTAATAGGTGCTAATATTTATATAAAGAGCTGCTCTTATGTGTGTAATACGTACATATTATTACGTGTCGAATTTGGACATGAAGATCAACGAAATGGGAAAGTGTTTTCTCATACATGTAAGAAATAAGAAAATTTACAAAAAACGAGACAGCAAAATGCAATAAAAAGTTTAGAAACATTTTACTTTATTAAATAACCTTATGTGATCACGACTAAGAGCAATGAATGCTCAGGTTGAAAACTACATTTTTTTTTTTTTTTCTGCTGCGGATAGAATGATTTTATTTTTGAGGGTAAGCATATTTTCATACACGATCATGTATTTTTACTTTCATACGTTTAAAGAAACAAGAAATATTACCTGTCTGTTTGATATAACGAACTTAAAGGAAACTAAAATGGCTGGAAGCAGGATAATAGTTAATGATCGGTCCTCATTAATTTGAACGTTAGGTTTTCATCAAAAGCTCAATCATTGCTCAACAACAATATTTTCTATGAGATAAATAAATCAGAAATTAAGTGAATACTTTATTATTATTATTATTATTATTATTATTATTATTATTATTATTATTATTATTATTATTATTATTATTATTATTATTATTATTATTATTATTATTATTATTATTATTATTATTATTATTATTATTATTATTATTATTATTATTATTATTATTATTATTATTATTATTATTATTATTATTATTATTATTATTATTATTATTATTATTATTATTATTATTATTATTATTATTATTATTATTATTATTATTATTATTATTATTATTATTATTATTATTATTATTATTATTATTATTATTATTATTATTATTATTATTATTATTATTATTATTATTATTATTATTATTATTATTATTATTATTATTATTATTATTATTATTATTATTATTATTATTATTATTATTATTATTATTATTATTATTATTATTATTATTATTATTATTATTATTATTATTATTATTATTATTATTATTATTATTATTATTATTATTATTATTATTATTATTATTATTATTATTATTATTATTATTATTATTATTATTATTATTATTATTATTATTATTATTATTATTATTATTATTATTATTATTATTATTATTATTATTATTATTATTATTATTATTATCTAACTCTATCAAAAACCTTAGCCTATATACGGCTAGTGAGAAGAAATGACTAATTTCCATCAATTAGCTAAAATAATAAGAGTTAAATGATGAAGCCTGGTACTCAAGTACTTACGATAGTAAGTCGCCACAAACGGTGTATCTCGGATGCGAGAGCCCCTAGTGGTTTACCGGGAAAATATGAGTCAAATGAAAAATTTAATAAGACCTGAAGCCTTCCTGGCGACGAATGCGCTCACTTTCTTCTCGGGCAGCCAGCCAGGTGAAAAGATAATTATATATCAACGTTTCGGGAGTGTGCATATCTCCCATCATCAGGGTATTTATAAAATGTTATAACCACAAATGAAATACTGGATATAACACAACTATAAACAAAGACAAAACACTGTCAAGATTTGCATTACTGAACAAAAGACTGTTTTCAGTAAATTAAATGCCAGGTCAACAAATTGCGTGAGTATAGAAAATTGTGTCAAAGAAACGTAACTACTTAACTTGATTATCAAGCTGTATTGATCAGAAGCACACGACTGGACATTGAAGATCTGAATGTCAGACATTCGGTCTATATACTATATACTAGCCATATATACGCTAAGATCTTTGATAGATAGAGTCAACATGAAAAATTCAATGTCATGGCTAGTATGAAGAAATGATTAATTTCCATCAATTAACTAAAATATTTAGAGTTAAATGATGAAGCCTGGGACTTAAGTACTTACGATAATAAGTCGCCACAAACGGTGTATCTCGGATGCGAGAGCCCCTAGTGGTCTACCGGGAAAATATATTAGTCAAATGGAGAATTTAATGTTAGGACGGCACGTTGGCCATGCTAGCTCAATGGGTTAGAGCGACTGGACGGAAAACAGGAGATCCATGGTTCAAATCTCGGCCATGGCATTGAATGTTTCATGTTGACTCTATCTATCGAATAATTGTCGAATTGCCTGAATTGCCGAAAAGAATTTTGTGCACTTAGAATAAATTAAGGAACAGCGCCCTTGTGTGTGCATATTATCTGTGAACAGCAAGATATCGAAAGTCTTAAGTGTTGCACATATATGACTTTCTCTGCTCTTGTAAAACTAATCCTGCAAATGCTTATTCATGTAAGTACTCCGTGTGTGTGTGTGTGTGTGTGTGTGTGTGTGTGTGTGTGTGTGTGTGTGTGTGTGTGTGTGTGTGTGTATGTATGTGTGTGTTTGAGGTGAATACTACGTTTTTCTTTTAAGTGCAAGGAGAATGTAGGAATGCAGTAGCCTTTTAGTGACAGTAAACTCTTTAAAGAGCTGGTCGCTATGTGATACCTTTGAAATTCTGTTCTCTTTGCATGATCAAGGGATAAAAATGCCCTTTCCTTTTGAGAAACGTATAAGTTTTGAAAAATTTAGACGAGTAACAAGGAATGAGTTTGAAATGGTTCACTATATTAAATTGTGCATTTTAACCAGTTCTATATTTGTATATACCCAGTAAGATTTTGTCTATCTCTTACAGTTCCCGAGCTATGTAAATATCATACAGAATGTCGACTTCTTGGGACGTTAGCAGAAATTCCAAGACATACATTTTTGTCATAAAAATATCTTAAAGACATGACCTTTTATTAAAACATTTTGGAGTCATGTTTTAGAAAATAAAAAATTCGAAACGCTTTCCATACAAAAGGTAGACTGGGGTGGGAGAATTTTCTTGAAATCTTCCTATTGCATCCTTGGAAGATGCTGAACTGAAATAAAAGGTTTTGTATTCAACCGGCTTTTCGTTTATAAGTTAAGCGTTCACACACACACACACACACACACACACACACACACACACACACACACACACACACACACACACACACACACAGGGACCTTTTTCTAAAATTGCTTTCTTCTCAAAACGGTAAATCTACTGATATCTGGTTATCGAATTTTTGGATATAATGCAATACATATTTTCCCTACTAACTGTAATTGCTTAGTAGAGAAGTTAAAAAGCGCTTAATTTCACAATTTAGTAATTTTCAGGTGTTCTTCCTCGTGCTGACTTTATATTTTACTTTCTGAAAACAGTTCTGAAAGATTTGTGTTAATGGTGTTAGAAATACGACGAGTATCCGGAAGGCTCCATATACAGCTAGTTAAGTCATTTTTAAACAGCTGTAAAACTGTGAGCTAAAACAATGATTGCAGAAAACACAATTTTATATAGTTATAGGATTTGTACCAAATGACATTAAGCAATAATCATTTCCAACAGTTTTGCTCTCGTATTTATGAGTAAATCTCGTAACTCCACTTTTCCATTAAGTATGAGAAATCTGTATTATAGGAAAAATATATACGGGGAGAAAAATTAAAAATCATTTTATCAAGGAAATGTTTGAATATACGCTTATAGGTTTATTTGCATTAAAAGATTTATTTGCTACCACGGTTTATCGGGTGTATTTCAGCATGTCACTTTTCTTAAATTGTATATTCTAGAGAAGCAATAAACTAAGAAGTAATATGTGATAATTTTATGAGCATAAGTCTATAAAATAGTTTTACTTGTGAAAGAATAAAAATGGAATTTTGGTTTACTGATCAAGATGATTAAGTTAGATTTGTGATTTGTAATTTTAAGAATTAACTTGTTTTCTCTCATACACTTGCACTATTTTATAAATATTTTATTTTTATCTCAACCTCCTGCACATAGATAAATTGTCATGCAATCAAAGCAATTAATGATAGCTGTGTTATCACAGTTACCATGGACGGATAAGAAAAGCAACATTCAATGAATGTGACTATCCTGTAAAATTGCTGTGAAACAGGGAGAGTAATGACTTGTTCAGTAAAAGTGTATAGACGAATTTACTTGACGTTATTTATTTCAGTCTTACACTAGTATATTATCCAGATATTGAACAGAACACTCACATAAAGTTTGTCATAATTTAGTTGTGTAAAGAATAGTTGCTAGTTCCATGATTACATAAGTATATTTTACTTTAAGATAGAGAATGTAAAAATATTTCAGTAAATCGTTGCAGTATTGATGATTGTTTATAACTGAAATGAAAGCTGCGAGATATTTAGTAAAACTTGTTCTTTAATTCTATCTATCTTATATTGTGTCTCAAACTAGAGCGATCCTGTTTTAAACATTTGGGAGGGGATATAGAAAAAGGCAGAGGTATTTTAACGAAACGCATTTAGGCTGTTTATTGGTGGAGGAACATTCATGGGAGTTTAAAGAGGTGGTTCTCGGTAGACGCCTTCTGTGGGCTGCTTCCATTAATGTTACCAACAGGTCTCGGGGCTTTTAGGAAGACTTGAATGGTACCAGATGCATTAAATGAGGAATGGTTAGGGACCCCGTCCACGCTTTCCAATGTCGTTTCCAGGTCTGGTTGCCCTTCTGGTCTCTCACCCATTTCTCCTACGGGTTGCGTTCGAAACACAAAGAGAAACATACTATGCATAAAAATACTTTGCCCTGCTTCCATTTTGGGGTCCTCCATGATATGTACATTTATCTTTATTCGCTAATATCGTACTTCTATATACACACGCCACTGATTAAAACGGTTTTGTCAACTTCCAACATAATTCACAAAGCTAACTTGAAATGTTAGAAAGGTAACTGTAAAACAATAATTCTCTCTGGCTTACGTATATAACTTTGTTATAACAATTTATTTCTCGTTCATCATCAAGAAATTACTTGAATATTTATCATCTCGTCATCTACGTCCTTGGATTAGGTTCTAAGAACGCGCTCCGCTTCGGTTTCTTAACTTCAACATTTCCTAGATCTACTAACAACCCTTACTGCTTTTGGTGTATGCCCACTTAGCACATGTGTCTTATCCCATTTTATTTACGTATTCCTTCGAACCCTCCTATACAAATGACTTTATTTCTATTATAGCGATTATGTTATTCACCCCAAATATCTACGTTTTAACCATCTTGAACTTATTTAAGAAATTTCATTTCTATGGTTATTATTTGATCTTTCCGAACTGTATTTCGTTTGTAGTTTAGTTCAAGTTCTCTTAAACACGCTGTAGATACCCTGAAATATTTATGAATTTTGTACTATCTTTATCGTATTATAATGAAATTTCATAGTCCAATTAGTTTAAATTACATATTTATTTAATTATTTCTTTTCTATTACTATTTTAGATCGTATTGAATGTTTTTTTGGAATACCATTGTTTTTACCTTTTTCGTTGATATTTAAAAGTTTTATTTTTGACTAATTTGATTTAATTTATAAGCTGTAAAACGAAACAATTAGTATTGCAGGATTCCAAGTCAACCAGTGACCTCTGCAAAACAATTCTTAGGGATGGTTCATTATAAACTTTGAAAATTCATTCCGCAAATCTCCAATGCACCCGTTTTACTACTATAGACACAAGACGTGCCTATGAGTTTCAGAGAAAATGTAGAATATATAGAGGTACAAAACACTTAACGTCTTCATTGCCTAGTATCGGCCGTGCTATTCTTTCACACTCTCTTTAGTATGGGATATTCTAATCGCATTTGAGAACTTCAGTGCCAAGGTTGTGCTCCGGAACATGCATCTTCATTTTTCCCTCCCGGCACACCGCGATTAAGTCTTGGGAGCCTCAAAGATGATCATAATTACTGTGAGATGAAGTGCCTTAAAGGCAACTTACAATCTGTAATGGTACATTGCGTTACAATTGCGGTAAGTGCTTCTTTGCAGAATGATGAAGAACTTTGAAAATACAAGACAAAGCTGAGCGTTTTCATTTCAGAGTTTCTTCAATGCATTTAACGCATGTGTATTGCCTACAATTTTTCCGAGAATAGTTAAATAAGATAAATGCTTAGGCGAAAATAAAATTAATTTCGTTCAATTTTTTGGAAAGTAGTATCAAGATCACGCGTGCTAGCTTCTGCTAATGATGGCTGATTATTTTTACACACACACACACACACACACACACACACACACACACACACACACACACACACACACACACACACACACACACACATATATATATATATATATATATATATATATATATATATATATATATATATATATATATATATATACTTTTTCTCGTTTCTTATTTAACCATTTTTTCATTATTTCCGTTTATTTTCTTATCTGTTTTCCTTAGTTCATACATATTCAGTATACACATAACCACCCATGCCCAAGGCGGGAGTTGGACCCACGGCCCTCTACGCCAGCGGAACGCTAGAGACATACGCTTTAGCGATCATGGCTACGAGGGCCAGCATTAGTCACCCCTAGTAGTGTCAACCAAGTAAACAAGTGAAGTTGGCATGACTGCACGGAAAAGGTTATAAAGGATTGGCCCATAAGTTCTACCATCTTTAAAGTGAAATTTTGTGTGAAAACTAATTCTTTTTTGGCTTTTTTTTATGTTATTCACGGAAAATTAGGGGTTATACAAAATATCCTGTTTAGTTTCTGTATGGTCATATACTCTTTCGTTGTTTTCAGGTCAAATAAAATGAACTGCTAAATCGACAACAAAGAGCATTTTCGAAACCTTCTGGTTTTGGCATTTAACTGATGTATAAAAGCCACGAGAGATACTCACGAGGGCTCTCATCCACTACAATTTATTGACCTGAAGAGAAGATTTAACGATTATAGAGATTTTCGTTTTCTCGCTCCTTAGATTTAGAGAATGTTTTCCTTATTTTAATACATTGCGAGGAAAATATACACATGTTTTATGCCGAGCGTAGAACAATACAAGAATCTCAAGGCAAGATACACTTTATAGCACGCAAACGTGTTGTTGAAGCTGATGTTTTTGGAAGGGCCGTAAGCCGTGAGGGTAGACAACCCGCAGAATCATCAATCTGTGTGCTCTGTACCCTTTACCCACTAGGCAGCAAGAATGTTTGGAATTTACTTCTCTCCTCCCCACTTCCAGCTAACCTCTACATCCCAAATTCTGAATCTATTAGTAGCTTACAGTTGATGCATACCTAAACGAGAACTCCTAGTTAAAATGTCATTTAGAGTTCCCAAACCAAAATTAAGTTTCCGTAACATTCAAATAAAACTATTTTCCTTAGCTGATGATACATTAATGTTTACATACAATGTGTTTCTTTAAAATTTAACTTCGATGAACAAATCTCAAGTCTCAGTTCACTATCGTTTGTCATCTCACCGCATCCATATTATGCTGCATTAATGCAGAGAGAGAAAACTTCTTGTATTTAAAAAGCCTATCAACCCCTTTCCCAATACGACACAAATAAAAAGAAAGTCACCACCTTACTGTGTTTATATTTCACATACACAAAACTTCTATTAATGGGTGAAGATAAATAATATTTATATAAGAAATTTTAAACCAATTTGGAATACCCGTTTCTGAAATGAACATACAGTGTATAAACACACCGTTTTAACTATTGAATACCATAAAACACATTCCCATACCATTTTAGGTAAAACGTTCAGTTAAGAAAACCCCAGATCTTATAAAACAGCTCACTAAGATACAATAAAATATTTGAGATCAGTAGTTTTGTCTTGTATAACAAATAAAACTTGTCTTAAAATTCTTATAGTATTTCAATAATTATCCTATTATGAGGTGGAGGTAATAATAGTTTACCAAATACTCCCTGTTTAATATACCCATAACGAATATTATACTCAATAAGCATACTTGAACGTGTTTTTATTTTATATAATTTACTTTATTCTCCTCTCCTTTTTGTTTTTATATACGTCTTTAGTTTTCGACACAAAGAATCGGTTTGTTTGTTTAGCCCAGTAAGCGCGTATCAAACACTGACCTTGTTGATTAATCACCTTCCTGTATCATCCTATTTTACAGTTATTTTAAGTTTTGTTAGTATGTAGACTTCGGTTTCGCGGGAATACTCGTTGTTCTTTGGATGTACACGTCCATTGTGATGTTGAACATATGATCTCTCGCGTAGTCGCTTTTCTGGAACATCTGCTTAGATTAACTTGTTGACATATTGCCTTAGTTTCTCAGATATCTTTCTATACTATATGCTTGATAATATATTGATGGATTGCCTTATATGTTTAGTCGCCTTCCGCTACATTTGCTTGTGGAGCTTGCTTGACAAATGGCCTTAGTTGCGTAGTCACCCTCCGGTACCACTTTATCAATATATTCCTGGGCCAGTAGATGACACTTTGGATTATGGTAAGGGATAACCAAACGGGTGTAACGAAAAGCAACAAACTCAGATAAGCCAGTATGCGCAGACCCCCCGAATACGAACCACTACCGCTACCGCCTGAGCCTTCATCTCCAGTCCCATTCTATAGTTTCTCATACAAATTGACTTACGATGTAATCGACCGTTGTTTCAATGTCCTTCACATAAAAAGCTGTGTATTATTGGACTGCGCATTAGACTGTTTCATAAATTATGTCAAGCTTTTGAGCTCGTTAAGGCAATTTAGAACAAATGTAAATACTCCATTAGGATGAACAATCAATGGGATTTTGTTTTATCACTTTTTCTTTCTGTATTGAGAAAAAAAAGCTGTATTTCACTCAGAAGACCGATACCGAGAACCTACGGAAAGACATGTTTTCAGACTCCCTAAGTTAAAACAAAGTCCTGCGCCGTGACATAGTGGGCTAAGGCAGCATACCATAGCTCCTGGCCACAGAGAGCGGCAAGGGCTCGATCCCACCCATGGGGCGCGGATTTTAAGTCCAGGGCCGATGCCCACTCAGCATCAATAGGAAATTGAGGAGCTTAAGATAGGTAAGCGACCCTGTTCACGAAAACCAACATTCCGACTGGAGTAAGCCGAGTTGCTGACCACATCTCCTTCCTGTATCGGTTGGATGATAGCCCACCTCTACCTTGCGTAAGTAGGCGTGAGGCTGGCAGTCGGGTTGGTAGGCCTTGGCCCTCGTAGGCCTGTCGCGCCAGGGTAAACAATTATTAAAAAATTTAAAACAAAAGCATTTTCACAAAAAGGCATGTATGTCTGTGTAACTCACAAAGTGCTTAAATCCAACTTACTTTGTACTTAAATCCACTATCTTCCAAGGAAGCAGCAAGAACATTTTCAAACTCCCCCATCCCAAACTATCCCTTTCAGGGAATCTGTTTCAAAGATTTCCTCAAAAAAATGGCTCTAAAGGTTTTGATTAAAGTGCGATATATTTAAGAGATATTCATTCATATGTTGAATTTTTTTGCAAATAAACCTCTGAAGTAGCCTTTATTCTTAATCAAATCAAAATCAACCAATGGCATAATAGCCTAAGTGGGCCAAAGCCTCCCAATCCGACTGCCGGCCTCACGCTCACATACGCAAGGTAGAGGCGGAAGGCAGAGGTGGGCGATCATCCAGTCGATAGGAGGTGGTGATGTAGTCAGCCGGAAAGTTGGCTTACGCAACCAGGACCGCTACCTAGAGTAGCTCCTCACTTTCCTCACGGTGCTGAGTGAGCACAGGTCCTACATCCAGGACTTAAAATCCATACTCCTCAGGAGTGTGATCGATCTCGTGCGCATTCTGTGGCAGGGAACCAAAGCATGATGCTACGCCACGGCGCAGGACTTTAACCTAGTTACTTTTGCTTAATTGCAAACCGCGAGAAATGTACAAAATTTTATTGCACAAAAAATTTGTCTTTGGAGCTAACCATTTCTGAGAAATTTCTTGTAATTGCATTGAATTTTTTCAAACACAATATGCTTTCACCAAATGGGTAATCGTCATTCTTTTCACCCTTGTTCATGCAAAGAGAACGAAATTTTAAAGCCTCCACATAGCGATCATCTCTTAGAAAACTAATTATCACTTAAGGCTGATGTATTTCGCCATTTCGGTTGTAGCTATAAGGAAATGTGTAATTAAACAACTTCTACAAATGTTTATTTCAGTTAACATGAAGTAAATGGAAGAATAAACGCTTGAAAAAAGGTGAGCGGAGAAAGTCAATTGAATGCAATACAGCCATTTTTTTCTCCATACCTTTCGTTTACAGGTTTAATTAAAGTAATTTATTTGGTATTGTGACAAGACCATTCAAGAATGCAGTCATCGGTTATGTTATTAAATGCTGAGATTGTCTCAATGTTGTATATAAAACCGAGTTCAAAGACTGCTTACACTCACTTTGTAATCCTTAGCCCAGAAAACCGTTATTGACAATTCCCTCATCAGTAGAGACATTCCATTGCCTAGCCTTTGAAACCTAGAGGTCTCAATTCGGCTTAAAATCCATAAATTGTACCAAGAAACGAGTTTTGGTGGCTCATCCAATATGCTTTCAGCTAAATATTTGCTGAAGCTAGAAACTGGGTGAATGTCAAAACGTTTGCTGAAAATTGGTCTGCAAAGCATCACATTGCCTAATAGCAGTTATTTACGCAATTCTAAAGAAAGCGACGCAATTCCATTGTGGGTAAGATGTTTACGATGCATTTAGCGAAATTAGATTTTGCATGAGAGTAAATCAAGTTTTCTTAGCCGTTTCGTAGTGTACTTGATTTCACATTATATGTGTAGACAACTTAACAGTTCTAATTACATATTTGAGTTATGCTTTAAAGTTGTGGCTGAAGCATTAGTGGTGCCAGCAGTGGGTTATTTTTTAAAGATGATCACACCTTTTATCACCCGGAAAGAAGATATCCGACGGTGAATGAAACGAATGGTCACACCGGCACTAAGCACCACCTATAACGTCAACGCGGGACTAATCACGTCCGTCGGACTCGGGTTTAGCAAATACGGAGCTACCATAAAATTTATCACGAAGTTGCCAAACAACATATCAATTTAAGATACTCGCATAATTATCTTAATATTTTATACACAGGTGATCAAAACCCACCACAGCTTTTTCTGACCAGTGCTTATTGCCACCAAACCAAGCGCAGAATAAAGCATTTTAGATTCCATATTCACAGAAATATTATTTCTCGTGTAAATGTTCTGTTTAATTCTCACACAATAACCGTCACAGCTTTCTTATATGTTCATGTGCAAATCAGGAGCAGATAATTCCATGTACCTATTTTAGTTTGACCTTGTCTTCTAACGATAATGTAGAAAAGGGCTAAATTTGTGTTATTTAAATAAAGAAAACGCAGGACTTACACACTCAAGAAGTTTTAGTTTCCTTACAGAACACCACGTTATTCCAGCAGAAGTAAAACTTTCTTTTAACTATCTGCTGTGCTACTGGCATTGCACGTTAACATTAGAAAGCAATGAATACAAAGATACAATTTTCCGCTAACTTTTGCACTGCAAATTTTTATCCTTATTAATAAGTAGCTTATTTGTTACTTTTCAATATACCATATTAATCTTGCGTAAGTACCATTTATACTGCCAGTAACTAACAGGCACGCTTTTGTCCAACTCTTACGCAGCATCACTCCTCTAAAGACCAGAATCATTACGAAGGTCGACGTCATTTCGTGCCAAACTCGAACTGGCAGAGACCCTTAGAATACTAAAATAATAATGTTGCAAACTGAAAACTTGTCGCTTCCTTCAACTATTGTGATTGCCTGCAGTTAAACAAAACATTTCTTTGCGTCTTCAATAATAGTAAGCACCACTTCAATAGGAGTGTACAAATAATTCAAAATCCTATTTCTTCCGCTTTTTAAGACAGTGTAATGGCATGGAGGCACTACTGCCGGAGCAACCCAGCTTAGAAGGCTTTAAGGATTAGATTAGATTCCTTATACGAAAATGTCTCTAAATGTATTTGTTAAGCAATTGTTTGATGATGTTGGTAAACATACAGAGAAAAAATATTACTACTGTTGTGTCACCGTGAAGCTTTGAATTCTTGGTACTGGGAATTCCAAGTTTCGAGTTAGAATGATTACATCAGGATTGCTTCAGAATCCTACTTGGCTTGAGCAGAAAAGCAGGGATATGAGAAGAAATATGCAATAAAAGGATATCATAATATGCCAGCAGTAAGCGGGCTCCTGTGTCTC
This sequence comes from Mantis religiosa, assembly GCA_030765055.1. Classification (NCBI taxonomy): domain Eukaryota; kingdom Metazoa; phylum Arthropoda; class Insecta; order Mantodea; family Mantidae; genus Mantis; species Mantis religiosa. The sequence continues at coordinate 307,941,702 of CM060950.1, read as the reverse complement.
TTCCCTTAGAAAGGTAAAAGAAAAACATTTACTCGTTTTCAAACTTTAAACAAGATGGGAAATGGAAGCTTACGCTTCAACAACTATTTTGTTGTGAATGTTTACCAACATTATCAAGGAATAATATGACACAATAATATTTCAGATTACAATAGAATAATACTGTTATATGTACAATGTTGCAAATGAACAGTTAGTTTACCTACAGCGATGTGCGCAGTCTGCAAACGCCTATCTCAGTTAACATGAAATAGATGAAGTGCTAGAATAGATGTAAAAATAAGTAATAGCATGTAGAGAAAGTCAAGTGAACTTAACTCATGAGATAAGAAATGGTGGCTTTATTAACATGTAATGTTGAAGTTGTACACACTCATATTTGCAGCATCCGCTAGAAGGGTTTTGACCTAGGAGGCTTGTCACATAGTGAGGTACTGAAGGGTATCGGCGCGCGACAAGCAGAACCGCAAGCTTCTAAATGGGATGCGTCGTGCGTGCTCGCAAATTGGTCAATTTTGTCATCCATCGCAGCATCTGGAGAGAGCGCAGTGTCTCTTTCAGGAAATATTGATATAGTTAGTTTATACAACAGGTAACTTCCCAAGCAGTAAATACGTATATGTAATAATATACCAGTTAATTAGCGCTCTTATTTCTTCCTCAGTGTTACGTGTATTTTGTAGATGAAAAGCATAAAATTAAGAAACCACATAGGTGACATATATAGTGCATTTTATGATCAGATTCGCATCCCAGCTAAGGTTTTCGCAGCCGTTAAATGGAACCAGCTCCTATCACGTTATTTACTCCACTTGAGGAATATATTCTGATGTCTCAGATTGGCTGAAGTTAGATGTGAGTTGATTCTACTTATGAACAATCTGTAACTTCTTTAGTTCTTAGCGTCCCATTCTATACTGGCCTGAAAGACCGCTGAATTTTACTCAGGGGACTCCCTATCAGGCTTGAGATTCCTTTAGATCCGTAAATCTACGACATGGAACCACCGGCTTTACTTTCCTTCCAAAAGAAGCCACGCTAAGTAATTTTATGCCCGATAAAATCCATCGCCCTTTGCCGGGTTTGAAGCCATGGCCTTGGGAACCAGAGGCTAGCATGTTACCGTTAGACCGGATAACAAACAGAACAAGTAAACCAAATAAGAAAGCCTGCTGTGCATTCCAAACAAGAGTTCCCACTGATGTAAACAAAGGTGCGTACTTCTGCTTGTCATGAACCTAATCAAACACAAACGTCAATTTTATAATTTTATATTTTATAATTTCTTAATAAATGTATCATGAAATATTGGCGTAGGAAAGGTATAAAAATGCGTATTTTATTGCGGTTACCACAAGAACTCGTTCCTAAAGGTAATGGGTATATACTAACTCTTAAAATATTACAAAATCATTATAATTTTGTTAATGCCGTCTGCTATTGCGCTGACGTTGAGAGTATCTTGCTTGTGAAATACTAATTGTATGCATAACTACCTTTTGTCTTGCATGTTCGAGAAATGCAACAATGAATTCCCCGGGATACTATCTGAGCATCGAATAATTTGCATAACACAATAAACACAAGTGAACCGTCAGAATACGCTAGTACACGTATGCAAAGCTGAAAAATATTATTTATCATGCGATAATGTTTTAATTTATGTGATTTTTATGAAGTTCCAAGTTGTGCCGTAATTTGAAGAAGTTTTCTTCATAAGTAAGTCGTTTTTCATAAGTATGTCGGGATGTATGTAGGGATGACCCGTGTCTTGCAGATATCTCGGGCGCTGCATACCTGGTTAAAGGATTCTCTCGGAAAACCTCCATCCCCCGGAGTAGTGATCTCCGGCTTTCGAGCCTCCCTCCGATTGGCGGCATGTCTATCCCCAGCAGATTACACGTATAATTTGTTGCATCATAGAATGTATCGAATGCCCGCCTCGGTAGCGTAGATGGTAGCGTGTCTGTCTCACATTCAAGAGGTCCCAAGTTTGAATCTCGCTCAGGATGAGTTACCTGGATAAGGTTTTTCCGGGGTTTCCCTTATCCTGAAAGACAAATGTCCGGTAACTCTAAGCTCTAAGGACCCTGGGCTCATTTGAGTATTATTCCACCCATTTCATTCATCGTCCGATATGACAACGTTGGAGGACGTAAACTAAAAGAAAAAAGTAATAATTCATCGAAATATGCGCCTAGCAAGCAGCGAAAAAATCCACGGTTAGAGTGGAACGGAAATCTAATCTGAGACCTCACCAATACCTGCCGAGCCATTAAGGAAATTTGTCCTTTCTTAACAGGAATGGATCCAAATGTCCTTTTTGCTACCCTGTCCCAAGCCTAAGAAGCTCATAGGCTGCTCATTCCTCCATTTTTGTATCGTTAAGTTTTCCTTCTTAGTTTCTGTCGCTTATAGCTTTGACGTGAGACACAAAATGGTTTCTACCATAGAACTTTGGAATTTCACACAAACGTTAATACAGAAGAAACAGAAGTAGCCTTTCCCATTTTTAAATTGTATTGCAGACTTTCTATTAATTCCGCTAGTTTTATTTATGATCCGATATTATAGTCGTGACATAAAGATTGCACCATTTCTGCAAAAGAACTTCAGGATTTCGCTCCAGAAATTATAAATTCATCTTAAGTGTATCTTATGAAAGAAAACATTAAAGCTTATTACACAATTTGGCACATCTCTGTATGCTCCACATTCGTCAGATGCAAATGATATGGATCTTTAATCAGCTGTCCCTCAACATGTCAGGAGTTATATTCGCCAATATATTCTTTTTATTCTTTATGGTGGCCATGAGATCTGTTCTCTTCCTCATCCTCGCAATTCTAAAGCTCCACAGTAAGTTAAGTGTATTGCAGTGGAGCGCCATCATGTTGAAAACAAATTCAATCCAGCAGTATCTACATATTACAGTTGACCGTTTTTTTTTTTTTTTTTTTTTTTTTTTTGTAATTTATGTCCTCCAACGTTAAGTCAATTCGGACGATGAATGGAATTGGTGAAATGATGCTCGAATGAGTCCAGGGTCCTTAGAGTTTAGAGTTACCCGACATTTGTCTTTGAGGATAAGGGAAACCCCGGAAGAAACCTTATCCAAGTTTCTCACCCTGACCAAGATTCGAACTCGGGACCTCTTGAACGTGAGGCAGACATGCTACCACCACGCTACCGAGGCGGGTACAGTTGACCGTGTTTCAGTTGAGTCAGACGTACATTTACTATTTACTTTGAAGTTTCATTACTTTTTGACAAATGGCAGAACAAATAAATGATTCTGCATTTTCTGTCCAAACAATGTTTCATAGCATTTTTGAGGATCTGATCATACTATAAAACGTAATGAGCAATTAAAATCTCCAAAGTTAATTTACAAACCACTAATATGATTTATTTTCCTTTGCTATGTAAATTCGTGGTGTTTAGCTGCACGGGATATAAATGAAGATAAGTTATCAATTAGTTAATGTAATAGAAGCTTTTAAAACCTTATTTTAAATGTATGTAGATACAATATGCTGGATACCGGATTCAAAAATTACGGAAAACTCTAAACTGGCCAATCTAATATAAGGTGCTATAGTTTGCATATCGGTATTTTCTCCTTTTGACCACCACAGACAAAATTTTGATCACAATAAATTTTGTATAGCAATGATAGCAGAGGGGAAAACACCAGGGACATCCGTAGGTTTTACTTTACCTCCCTACTGAGCTGTATTTAACTGACACGTTCGTACGAATTAAAAATGTAACAGCTCTTTAAATAAACTAGGAGATCATTCGTTACGAAAGCGTCATGTGTGTTACATATTACATTGCGCGTGGTGGCGACAGTGCTTGGGTTAGCTCTGAAAATCCTAATAGCATATTCTCCCAGAGAAAGAGAAACTAAATTATTCCGTCACTGGCTCACTATGGTGTGTTGCCATGGCAACTGCAACTACAAGCAGGCTGAATCTTTGTATATGTGGTATACAAAAGTCCATTATCTACTGGTTTATTATCTCCGAGAAAATGGAGATAATTTTGAACCCCATATTAAAAATGACTGACAAGTTTACTGTATTGGCTGCCTGAAGTTATGCCAAGAAGGTGCAGATGTTAGCAGATGTGTTGATTCGGAATTAACATATTTCCTTGCAGTTAAAGACTTTTGTCCGTAACTGCATTCAGATATACATCATACCATGAATAAACAAAAGGATTGAATCAGAGTTCAATGTTCTATCTTAACCCATTTTTCCTTGACTCATGCGTTCTTGTGTCAAATTACAGTCTGAACAAGCTCAATACATTGGGAATTCTGTGTCAGTGCAGCAGTATTAAATCAGAAAGACACCTTATAATTTTTCGAACAGCCCTGACCGTAATTGACGTGTTGATTGTGGAATGAAATTTGTTTTCCTTGGTGTGAAATTCATCTATTTTTCACTTGAACTACATCCCCAAACATTCATTATACCGTGACTGGTGGTGCTGAATTACGATTCCTTTCTCCTCTTACTCGTATGTATTTGTATCAAATTCATTTCAATATTTTGAACGACTAGTTTCAATGCAGAAGTGCAAATCGGAAATACATTTCAAAAAGTTCGTTAACCTACTAAGCTTATGGGGAAGTGCTTTATTCTGTAGTCAGACGCAAGCTAAGAAAAATGTCAGGATGAGAAAACGTTCAGCTAAAAGTTCCATGTTTCCTGGCACTGTCCTTTATCCATTACGTGAAACAGGGAGCATAACAGTACCTGTTCTCCTAAAGAATCGGTGGAAAAAGGAAGAAGAGCGATAAAGCGTCAATCGTATAATGCGTCACACACAATGGTAAAGTACTCTATCATTAAAACGGTTGAAGTTGGCACGTTTCACACACATGCTAACACTCCAGAAATAGTAAATTCAACTTAAATTTATCTAATGAAGGAAAGCATTAAAGCCTTTTGCACAATTTGGTACATTTCTGTATGCTCCACATTCATCAAATGCAAACGATAAAAACTGTCCCCCAGCATATTAGGAGTTACATTCTCCAAGCTTGTATCCCTTGACGTCTATGGGGAAGGTTAGCACTCTCTACACACACTACTGTAAGCTCTCTATAGATTCTCATAGAAAATATAGTCTAATATAAATCCTGGTCTTTATGGTGGCTATGACAACTATTTTCCTCTCCTCCTCCTCTTCGTATTACTAAAACTGTATAGTTCGACAGCTCCTTCAAGATATATTTATTGAAGAAAAGAGCACAGGAACCCGTTAGTTTGAGTATTATGTAGTATTTATAAGACGTATTCCTCTTCGCGTGTTAGATGACCCTTATTGAGCAACGCAGAACAACATTTATCATCCGTGAATTCCTTTATTTGTTTCCAAAATCAAGCATTTTTACTCATAGAAAAATATCTCAGACCTTCCAATTTAAAATATTTTGTAAATTTTCAAATCTATTCACCTCTTCCAATTCAATTTAGATCATAAAACCGGTTTAATTTTTTCTTAAAATTATTTTAAGTCAATATTTCCTCTATTTTGAAAGTGCGGTAAGACTTACAACGTTAGAGAGACTGCCCATTCTTCCCTTTATTCGTGGGTTTACACCTCGTTACTATGCGAATTGTTAGGAGGTTTGGCGGGCACATATTATCAGTTTTCCTGTTCTGCATTCCCTGTTCATTTTCAAATTTCAAGATGGCAGATAACATAGATTATGAAATGCGATAACATTCACATTTTAGTGACAGCAGTAGTTGTTTCGTGTTCATATGATGACGCTATCCTTTAATATGGAACGATAATATTTAAAATGAACCGTAGGTAATTGAAGGGTAGAGTCAGCCTGAAAAACTCAATGCCATAACCGGGATTTGAACCACGGATCCTCTGGTCTCCGTCCAGCCGCTCTAACCATTGAGCTACTATAGCCAACGTGCCGACATGACATTAAATTCTCCAACTGACTCGTGTTCTTCCCGGTTAACCACTAGGAGTTCTCATAAACACATGAGACAACTACTTAATGGCGACTTACTATGCTGTAAGTACTTTAAGGCCCAGGCTTTATAGCTCGGACCATTATTAGGAACAATTAATGGAAATTGATTGTTCTTTCACACTAGCCGTGTGTAGGACGCTCTATGAAAAGGTAGAGCCAGACTGAAAAATTCAATGCCATAGTCGGGATTTGAACCACGGATCTTCTGGTCTCCCTCCAGCCGCTCTAACCATCCAAAACGAGTCAGTTGGAGAATTTAATGTCATATCGGCACGTCGGCATAGTAGCTCTATGGTTAGAGCGGCTGGACGGAGACCAGAAGATCCGCGGTTCAAATCCCGACTATGGCATTGAATTTTTCAGTCTGGCTCTACGCTTTTATAGTGCCTCCTATACACGGCTAGTGTGAAAGAACAAATAATTTCCGTAGGTAATGGCTTTATATGTTGAAACCTTATGTGCAGAACATTGAAATATGGGAGATTACTCTGAAGGAACACAAAGAACCTTCCATGCCCAGTGAAGGAATTTAATATCTTGCTGGAATGTAAATATCATTTTGTCACATTCCTCTAGAATTGTTACAAAATCATCTGCAATATATCCAAGTAAGAGTCATAGCGTACAGTCTTCCACAAAAATGAATGGTCAATATACTTCATTGCAGTTCACTCCTCACTATACGTTAAACTTTGTACCTGATTTTTAAGCTCGTAAGAGACAGTGGATATTCTTTTGCCCAAATAATGTTTATTCTTTCGCAGATATTAAGATCAGATGCGTCTGCAGTAATTTTCTAAGAGGCCGGCATCATCTTCATTTCGTTGGCACATTATAGATGCAAAGTTGTAATGAACTTCATGATCACCACTACATCAGCCTTAGATAGACGAGCACAGTTCCAGGTAATTTCAAAAAATACGCTGACAGGAGGTATTGATCGAACATCTCTGCTGAACGTCATTTTTTAAAGCACAGACCTATTCTCACAATTATCGATACCACAGCATTATGTCTTCGTATTTAGAAATATTACACACACTTGAAATGTTCTCTGAACATTAACGCTCATAAATTTAGCATGTTTAACAAATCATTATGCTCGCTGTTGACTTTTGATGCACTTTTCATCAGTAATTATGCGTTGTTGAATTTCATTCTTGCAATGTACGGAAACTTCAGTATTTTAAGCAAAATGTTGTGAACAGTGTTTCCTACTGTCTTACTAGTTTTTATAATAGTGTTCAGTATGATAAATACGTAACCAATCAACCTCTAAATTTTGCGCACTGAAATCTTTTAAATCCTCTTTACAGTTAAAGATTTACCCATGAAACAGGATGCGTGTTATATTGGGTTTACATTTCTCCTATTATCGCAGTTTTGTGCTAGACTAAAAAATACTGTTCTGAGTGAGTGAGTGAGTGTGTGGTGTTTTATTCACTTTAGTTTACGAACCCTTAAAGCTATTCTATGTATAAATTAAGATAGATGTTGCAGTTACGGTACAAATATCCCATTATTAGAGAGGAATACGACTGGGTTAAGGTACGTGATATATTCCTTCCTGAAATGCCGTGAAGCAACTTGAAAGCAATGATCAAAAGTTTTATCGTATAGGATTTTTGTTTGTAATATCAAGTAATATATTTAGTATTAATTAAAATGGATATAAAGAGATACACTGAGAACTTATGCGATTTGATTACAGACTATAAATATAGAGTATTCGAATTATAAGTGCCGATAATTTGATAACTGATGCTTTAATACGTATTCAGTTCAGTGTATTAATTGTTTTTATCTTCCTCTATTTTCCCACAAACATGTCACACACTTTAGGGCGTATTGTTTTCCGCACGGTCGTAAATACACCACGAAATGAGCAATGCCTGTCAGTATAGATCATCCGCTTTGTTTCCACGTGTTCACACTTCAATACCTGACCTACTGGCCTAGGCAATCTGGGATCATCGGCTTTACAGAAAGTATTCTGGCCTAATTACACATTAAACTTTAACTTAGCAATGAATGTATTGGAAATGCAAGGGTAAACATCACATCCACAATTTGGTATATTTAAATTGCCTCTCTCATTTTATCTCTATGTAAGTCGTAAATGGCACAAATTTATGTTGTAGATGGGTGCATTAGAACTCCCTCCATTTGCTTGTTTTTATGAGTCACCTCGACATTCCTTGAAAAGAGAATTTTAAACTAAATGTAATAGTCTGTAAATGAAGTAATTATTAGTGTAATGTTGTTCATTACACTTTCCTGGGTTACCTATACCAATGGCCACATCCTAACATCCTGTATATCGGTGAAAATAAAAGTAAGAAGAGGGTTATCAACTTCCTATTTTATTGTAATGTTAATAATTCCCATTAGTATTATTAAGCTTGCTATCGATCGGTATTTACCACAAAGTTGTGCCAAATGCATTATGGCAGTGATGTCACTCGCTTTGCAAATCGCCAGTCCTTAAATTTTCTGTTAATTTAATAGCCGAAACACACAGACACAAGCATACCTACATATATACTGCCTGCCTCTCTAGCGTGGACGTAGAGTGTCTGTCTTACATTCAGCAGGTCTGAATTCGAATCTGGGTCAGGGTGAAGAATAAGGTTTCTACGGGAACCTATCTCGGAAAATGAGTGTCGGGTAACTCTAAGCTCTACAGACCATGGGCTCATTTGAGCATCACCCATTTCATGCATCGTCCGATATGACCTACCTATTCCGATGTTGGTGGACGTTAAATAAAAATATATACAGACATACAGCCTAAATATGTACACACGTACACACGTACATGCGTACGTACATGCAAGTAGGAAAAGTATCATAGACCGGACATAAAGAGAAAGCTTCTTTGGGGGAAAAAGACAAATACAATGCTCGTTTAATGCAACCTGAGAAGTCTGGGCTGACAGAGCAGTGTTTTGATAATGACCATAGAGCCAACTTTCGGAAGACGACCATCTTGGCAAAATGCAAGTTACTGGGAGTGGAGAATTAAGAAGGCTTTGGCCATTTCCTCCGAGAGGAGCACGCTTAATCGTGATGCTGGATTTCAGTTAAGCTCCTCTTGGAAACCAGCCTTTAAATGGAAATCCGTCGACTTAAGAAGCACATATTAATACAGCTTGATAATCAAGTTAAGTAGTTACGTTTCTTTGACCCAATTAATTTTCTGTACTCACGCCATCTCCTGACCTGGCATTTAATGTACTGAAAGCAGTCTTTTGTTCACTAACGCGATTTTCGAAGTGTTTTATCTTTGTTTATATTTGTGTTATATCCAGTGATTCATTTGTGGTTATAACATTTAATAAATATCCTGATGGTGGGAGAGATGCACACTCCCGAAACGTCGATTTCTAATCGTCTTTTCACCTGGCTTGCTTCTCGAGAAGAACTTGAGCAAATAGAATGTGTAGTCGAGTCTTAAGCGACCAACCTCCATAACTGTGATTTCTTGTTTACAATCTACACTCTTGTAAGAGAATGTTTATGCTGTTTTTCGATTTTATTACCATTTCATGTTATGCTTTATACCACATGGAACAAAGCGAGGATTTTCGTACAGAACCTACGAACACACTTGCGTTCAGAGATACCCCGCTACAGGCCTCATCCGCTTTCACATCGAGCGCGACGAAGAAGCCGAATGCTCACTGAGGCTTGAAAATATCATCCTTGCTTTATATATAAACCGCTAGAATTGAAATATTCGTAAATGAAATTCACTAGGGAGTGCCTAATAATAATTTGCTGTAGAACTATTCTAAATATTTCGTTACTTAACTATAGAAATGCAAGATTTTATTGCTAGTTCGTCAAACTTACATATATTTATTGATTTCAGAAACACAGTAATTGACCTCATGATAGCAGATAAAAATTGCGAGGAACGTGTTACGAATACGGAACTACCATCACGGAGCAAATATTTTCAGATGGGAACTTACGTAGATCACATCATAAACTTTACCTTATGTTACTGATTTTTAGAAATTGATCCGCGATAACGTCTGAGGCTCGCATTCGGAAGGTTCCGGGATTGATCGGGACTCTGGTTTTGGGGTTTTCATAGTTTCTCCTGGTTGGTAAGCGAATGCCTATGTAGTTTGTCACTTATCATTATTTCCTTTTCTTTATTTCTCTTTCGTTCCATTTCTTTTTCAAATTTTAGGTGTGTAGGTTTCGTGGCATAGAGCAGTTGACAGGCAGATGGCACGGGCGCTTGTTCAAAAGAAAGAGTAGTTCCCTCTGGATACTGAAGGGTTGCTTGGTCGATGGGTCGTTCATCACCGTCTCTAAGCAGGTCCAACAATTCGAGGGGACTTCTAGCTCGAAACTCTTAGCACCTTAAGCGCGCCGCTGTGGTCTGTAGCCTCTTGTAGTTCCTTTGATCCATACGTTCCTCATGGTAGCCATAAGAAATCTATGGGAATCGCAGTGCACGAGGTGTACCCCTGCATTCTATAACCTATAAGCCACACCTTTAGTAGGTAAAGCAAGTATTGCATTCTGTCCAAAAATGCAATACCGATTTTTCAGTGTAAATGCACGTTTTAAGGTCCCTGAATGAATATACGAGAAGACAATTTAGAAATGGCCTTGGTGTGTGTCTGTGAACAGTAGGTATTCAGAAGCGAAAATCCGGTAAAATAACAAAATTATATTTAAGTTTGCCATCTTTCAAGAATGTGACTTGAAGACTTTCACGAAAATTGCTCCACCTAAACTTCCTTTACATAGAAAATGTTCTTATTTTCAATTTTCCCAAAAATGATTTCAGCAGGTTTTATTAAAATATCATATGTGCCACAGTATATTTGCTATGAGCAATATAATTTAGCTCCTGTGGCCCTACAGTCCTTTTAGGGTTTGGACGACCAACCCAACTGCCATCCTCACGCCCACGTACGCTCGACAGAAGTGGGTGATTATAATTAACTAACCGATACGGGGAGGTGATGTGGCTTGCATCCCCCAGGCGGAATGTAACTCTACCTCTCACTCGCTATGTCGCTCCCACACACAACCAACAACAAAAACGACACTTTGTTGTTGGTGAAATACAGTACCATTTTCAAAAGTTGAGTCTCTATTGTTTTTTCTATGGTGGTGCAAAGAGCATGGAATTTAAAAGCCCTCACATAGAGATAAATGTTTCAAAAATTGACAATTTTTATAGCCTAGTATATCCTTTTTATAGCTAAAACAAATTCTGTAAACGTACAGTGAAAATGGATCTCGATTAACAAGAAGAGAATAGAAAAATAATGTTTTGTAAGAATAGTAGTGAGTAGAGAAAATCACGTGAATAAAACATAATTTTTCATTTAAGTACAATCTTACTCCTTAAGAGAATCATTCATTATACAGAACCTTTTTAACAAGGAAATGCATAAGTAAAAGACTGTGTATTCTTAACTGTATGACAGCTCTGTTGTATCCTCCTTGTACCAATCTTTAAGAGAATCTAAATTCTGCGGTTTTGTATTCTAAGAAGAGAGGATGTCCAGACGCTGTGCCGAAGATATATTAGAGATAGTATAAAAACATAGTAATATACGTTGATATTTGCTATTGTCAAAACTGCTTTCACAGCATTTCACAATCGGCATATTAGTCGATGAACGTTTCATATTAGCCTAACTAACTTTGCCACGATCTTCTAGAATTTTACTTTAAAAGCAATGCGGATCTATTTCTCTTTAATAATACACTAACGATGGAGTATTACAATTGAGCAGAATAAAAGAAAAACGTTACATATAATAAAATACTGACAGATCCTGCACCTAAACGAAACAATAACGGAGTTACCGTAGAGAGTAAACTGTGATTTCAAATTGGCGTTTTGAAACGGCTCCCTATTTCCTAAGATTAGTTACTGTCCTTAAGAACAGGAATGCTCTTATCTAACTGGTACTCTCGACAAATAAAACCGTCACATTTTAAACTGTATTCGTCTTTGAGAGAAATGCCTTAGACGAGTGCTTAATTCGCATTCAACTAGTGTAGGATTTAATTGCTCGTTTAGTTCCCGCTTTTTCAGGAATAAGTACTTTTTTCCTTGAGAGTGATTACGCCAGTTCTTGACAAATGCCAAGATGGCCGTCATTTTATCTATCATTTCAACATTTTACACTAAAGTCAAAGTCATGTTTTGCACATCCTTAAGTCAATAAATTTATGGATATCTATATGTCTATCTAATACGGCGGCGATTCCGGGACAGCAGCAGATGACTTATTGTGCGTCAGAACCGAGGAGAAAGGATGAGATGAAAGTATGCTACAGCTGGCAGAACTTATCATAGGTGCCACTTCAGCCGCGGTGAAACCATAACAGGTGCAGGCAGTTTGTTCAGCCCGATGGAGTCCCAGGTCACCAAAGAGAACCCGCCGCAAACCAGTTAGGCTGATGAAACAGCCCCCCCCCCCTGGAAGGACGGCCACCGGCCACAGTGCCACCCCTCAGCTGAACACCATTTTTCCAGAGCACAAACATTACCGCAATGCAGCCTACTGGCGACCTCGCTGATTTTTTGCTATCTGGAAAGACCGAATGGATAGAATGAAATGAATGGAAGTGAAACGGGGGATGTTAAATAAATATCCTTCCCAGCATTCGCCTAATTGCTTAGGAAACCTCGAAAAACCCAAGGTCCGGAAAGTCGACCGCGGGCATCGAATACTCGATCTCCTAAATGCGGGACACAGATGTTACCGCCTGGGCCATCCCGCTCGATACAACTATATATTCCAGTACCATTTCACAAAATGACCAGTTTTTCATGACCAATTTTAAACCACTCTACTAAAGTGTTCCGATGATTTCATGATTACTTAAGTAAATTAAAACATAGTAACCTCTATAAGCGTTAAGGCTTCTATACGCAACGTTGCAACATCCACAAAGGCGATGATGAAAGCACATTTGAATATGTACACTGACGTACATAAAATGTAGCCTATTCCTCTAGATTGCACTAGTGTTGTTTCTGTTCGTGAGATTTCTCCTTCATGTAACCAATCTTTGATTCCATCCAGCTGGTGTCATTTCCATGATGTGTCGAAAAACATTATGGACCCAAAAATCAACCAATTAAGGATGTTATAGTCGATATGAAATTAAGAGGTAGTTCGGATATTCCCTGTGTAAAACAGTTTCACTATTATTACGGAACGAGATAGCTCAGGCGTTTCGTCTGTGGCCCGCATTTGGGAGTTTCGGGTTCAATTCCCGTGGCCGACCTACCTGGCATGCGTTTTTCCGGGACTTTTTCCGGGTCCCTAGGCGAATGCTGGGTAGGTTAATTACATCTCCCGAATTTCCTGTTCCTCCATTTCACTTCCATTATCGTTTCATATCATCTCTCATCTGGTGGTTTCTTTCAGGATAGAAGTGTCGGCGGGAGTCTCGGCGGTGCATCGTAGGGTGATATGCTCTGAATGAACACCTTCTCCTCCGGCGGGACGGATTCCGGTCTCCGAGTTGGCCTAGTGGGCCGATTCAGGTACGCGGCTGACGGGATTCCGGTTGTGCAAGCCTGCCTAGGTGGGGGCGGCCTCCGGTCTCCGAACAGGTCTCGAGACTGTTTAGTGACCACGGTAGGTGGGATGACGATTGTCCTGGACCGCCGGGGAATTTGTACCTGGTAAAGTGTAGGGATCTCACTCTCTGTATTGTGGTGACTCCTTGGGATCGGCCACCCTCTCTTTCCTCTCACTTCATCCTCCACTTGGGGCATATGTACAAAAGACTAATCTGGTCGACGTGCCGAATCCCCTCTGGACAATCCAATCCAATCACTATTATTGGTAAATAAGGAAAGCCTAAATCAACAATTAGGTCCTAGAAGGAAAGAATTATTTTCACATGCGTTAATTTGGACGATAGCTACAACATTTTTCTTAGAATTTCCATTAGCGACATGGAGACGAATGTTAAAGATATTGCCTCTGTTGAACGGCAATGTAAAACAAAAATATAAGGTTTAAGTTGTAATTGAAATTAATTGTTCTCTCACACTAGCCGTGTGTAGGACATTGGATAGGTAGAGTGAGACTGAAATGTTCATTGCCATAGCTGGGATGTGAAACACGAATCTCCCGGTCTCCGCCCAGTTGCTCTTAACCATTGAGCTACAATGGCAGTTGTAATGTTAACCTTCGCTAGTTTGGAGAAAGGTAAAATAACTTGCCAATGAAAGATTTTGGGACTCAGATCCTTGTATTGGTGCTGACAAATATACATACTATTTTTCGTACATAATTCTAGCCACGTAGTTTGCACGTCAGTACAGTGTCTTGAAAAGTCGAACTGATCAAGTTATGCATAGGAACCGAAGTTTTAGTTGGAATAAACCTTCATTTTAGTTTCTTGTGCAGCAGGCAAAGGCGAAGCGTTTATGGAAACCAAACTGTGTATGGGCAACAAGTTTCGAACCCAAGTCCACGAGTTGCAGATATACAGGAGCCACTTCCCAAAACGTCACGCCACGCTTCGCCACTGGCATCATGACAGATGGGTATCTCTATTTTGATTGTGAAAGCACCATGCTGGGCCAATAAATGGCATTCAGAGATTTTGAGACTAGGCCAATTTGATTACATTAAGTATAACGTGTGCATAGCTCAGCATGGATATTATATGAGAGAAAACAGAATTCGGCAGTGCTTAGACAAACATTGAGAGGGTAATTAAGTGACATTAGTCACAAACAACAAACAATAGACTGCTGTGAAACATCATTGTGATCATTACGTGTAACAGAGAAAGTGGTTGCTTTCACATTTCTCGTAACAATCATCAGAGCTAGCGATGTATGCCCGATGACGTAGAGCAGCATCCCGGCACTAGCTCAGAAATACTAGACGTTCTCAAATTATTGCATCCTCTTCTTCAGAAATACGTACATACATAATTTTTGAAGAGAACACTAAGTTCTGCAATCACACGAAAACCTCATTAAAAGATTCCACCATTCAAACGGAGTATGGACATTTGCCCATTATGCCTGTTGTACATAAAAGGTGAGAATATTTTAAACTCTGATGTGTTGCACTAACATAACTTTCTCTATTCTTGTACAAACTTTTCTTACATATGCTTATTCCTCTGTCTATATAGTGTTGAGATAAACGTTTGCATAAATTGGCTTATTGCTAATTTTCTTGTGGGTGCAAATGGAATATGGGAATCCAGTGTGCTTTAAGCGATTGTCAAATCTTTTATGTGATGGCTTTGAAACCGGCGTTCTCTTTTCATTGCCCAGATATAAAAAACGAACGATAAATCCACACCTGAGAAAACTATAATCACTGGAAAAATGTAAACAAATAAGAAGGAATATTTCGGATATGGTTCACTCCACAAAAAATGTATTTCACATAAATTGTGTTTAAACGAGATTCATACTTTTTTGTAGTAAGAGCTTATTTATCTCCTACGATTTGCTAGTTATACAAAAGTTATCCAGACTTCTGAGGACATTCTCAGAAAATCCTTGATGCAGAATTCATTTTTCATTCACAAACATGTGGTAATTTAATGAAACCCGTTGGAGTTATTTTTGAAAAAAGAAATAAAAAATGTTAAAAAAAGTTTCCATATAAAGAGTAGTCTGGAGTGGAGGAATTCCCTTGAAATGCTTGGTATAAATACAATTTGATATTTAATCGACTTTTCGTTTCTGAGTTATGCTGTTCAAACCTGCGGACCTTTATTCAACAGTGTTTTCTTTTCGGATACAGAGTGCCTTCCACTGGAACATCGTTATCGGACTTTTGCGAGTAATACAATATATTCTCTGCCCTCTATGTATGGCAAAGGAAGTAAAGAGTAGTAGGCCAATACTGGGATGCAATAAACTGTGCAGTTAATTGTTATCATGTCGTTATGAATATCCTTAGTTTTAGCATATCTATATAATTACCTCATGAAAAATGTAATGTTTTGCAAATTTTGCTTCCTTAAACTGCTAAAATGACTGAGTCGGTGAAATGTAGATAGTCAATATTTATATTTACAATGGAAGAAATTACATGCTGAATAATTGGTTAAAATGCGTAAGACTTGGTGTATGGGTAAACAATTCTCTGAAAGACAGAAACAGATTTCAGTTTAGCAAATTACAGAGTGCAAATAATATTTTTCGAAAATCAAACTGGCTATTAATACACTAAATGTGTCCCACTTGCGATAACTTCATTGTTCTGGTGTTGGTTTTATCCAAGTTTTATTTTATTATCTATTATAGATAGCAAGTAGAGGAAGCATTGTTAGCTACCCCAAAAGTTCTGTACGGAAATTTCACCTATAAGGTCTCCGGCATTAAACAAAAAATGGAAAAATGTCCGTAAGTGTGCCAATGGGCATAAATAAGGAAACAAAACTTCGGATAAGCACTAAATTAAGTATTTAAATTCAGTATTTTCCAAAGACGGAACGCGACATTTTTCAAGAAAATCTACCCACCCCAAGTTGTCCTTTGCATGCAAAATTTTTCGGTATATCGGTTTTATAAGGAATTAATTAACAATTTTGATTAAAATACCGCATGTTACCTTCAATGTTTGCGAATAGATTATAAACTGCTCTTCATTCGGAATGAACTTTGTATAATTGTATAACTGGCAAACCATAAGAAAAATGTAGATTTATTATTAAAAAATATGCTTTTGTTTGCGAACTAAACTTTCCCGACGTCTTATTTAGATAAGTTTCAAATTATTTTTACAGTTAAAGTGCTACGTCACCATCATTTTCTTTGTAATGTCGTACAGGAATGGACTTTCTAATCCAGCATAGAGTGGCTTTCTTTATTTCATTTGTTTTTAAAAGATTCGACTATGGCTGGTATCTACCGAATCCCTCTTGCATCTGCAACGAAATAATGTTAATATTCTGCAGACGTTTACATCCATTAAGTTCTACTTTAAATATAGAATTTCACTTTCAAAAATAAATACATCTGCGCAAGTAATTTAAATGCGAAAAAGGTATCCTTAAATTTCACAATTGAATTTTTCCAAGAACTTATCTCATAATTTAAAAGTTTGTATAAAAGCTCCATCGTATGGAACATTTGCAGATACGTAACATATTGACAATGTTTTTTTTTCAAAACGAAGTGGAATTAACTTGCGATTTCCATTTAGTATATTGAGTAATATGTACAAAACCACGCTGAAGGCATTAAAACGTGGAGCAGGTAGAACACATTAATATAGTTTTAATTTACAAGGATTAGAGTTTCATTCCCCTGAAGAGGAAGTGTTTTAAGTGAATAAGTAAACATACCTACAATCATTAGAATACTCTGCACTGAATGATACAATACGGGATACAGTGAGATTTAGCGAATCTGTATAAGTTAAGTGGCCTTTTAGTTAATTGGCGCATTAAGGAAACAAACTACTAGACACCGTAGACGCATTTTGTAGCATGGATACAATTTAAAGATTTATAAATTTGTTATGATATATCATTTGAATTCGGTGATGCCTCTGACTTACTGAAAAGTATTGCTAAATATAATGAAACACCGATCCTTTTAATGACGTTTTTTTCTCAACAGCATTGGCACTAGCTCTTAACGAAATAGTTGAATGTGATGCATGGAAGTGGCGGTGGTTGCGAGATCAAATCCCGCTATGTTTGTACCGTGTGTCTGTCTGCACGGCCGACCTGATCTCCCGCGTGGAACATGTAGGTCCTGTGTACTTAAACCTGTTACAACTTACCAGTACTTCGATCACTTGCAGATACTCAAGAAGTTGTGGAATCTTATTAGTAAATGCAGAATGCTCGCTTCTGTGGTATGAAGGTAGCATGTTTGCCTCACATTAATGAGGTCCCGATTCAAATATCTGTCAGAGAGAGTTACCTTGATGAAGTTTTTTTCGGGTAACTCTAAGCTTTATGGACCCTGGTCTCATTTGAGAATTATGTCAATCATTTGATTCATCGTCCTGTATGTCTTACGTCAAATGTAGTTAGAAAAAAGTAAAAGAAAGAAAAGAAGTACAAGCAGAATTCCTTATCTATGTATTATTTCTGAACATCTAACTACACTGAGAGATACATATACAACGGTAATGGATTTCCACGGTTTAACAGAAGATTAAACTGAGAAAATTATAATTTTGGTCAAAATTTCAAATAGTCTCACTTGTTTTTATTTCTTACCAAAATCTACTACTGATTAACATTCTTATGAAGTTTAGTATGTTTCTTTCTTCCGGTCAGCTGATTTAACGTCCAGCTTTAAAAACAATGTAATATAACGGCTATAATTTGTAAGTGTAAATACATTTATTTTATACACTTTAAGGTCTCATATATTTTATAAACTTCAGTTTTAGCTTCCTATATGTAAACCAAACATTTTAGTTGGAGAGAAACTTATGCGTAATAAAACCGTTTATATCTAGTTATTTAATACATTTACAGGATGTGTTTCAACTGTATATAATTGTTTCTGAAAAGATAACATGTGGGGATATACAGCTAAATTTATGGGTTAAAATGATGTTACTTGCAGGAGTGAACAGTATTTACGTTTAAACTAAACACTAAACACATAAATAAATTTGATAAAGTTGTGCATAAAACAGGTTAAAAAGCACCGAAAATTGAGCTTCCTCTCTGTGATGGAGCAGATTATACATATAACACATTTTCACCTCAATCTTCCCTTAAATATTAAGTATAATTATTTGTATATTTATATAAAAACTTTCTATGAACTTGTCAGATCATTTAGCCATTTTCGGTACATGTCAGTTTACTTTAAAATGATAAATATATGAATGACATGTTCTTATACGGGTTTACTGGCCCCTTTCTTTCCTGGTATATCCAGATCAAAATACAAAAAAGTACCACAGGGCAAAGCAGGACATTTGGGAGGGAGCGAGAATTGGAATCTGTTGAGAATTATCGATATAGAACGTCGAATCTGTGCTTTTGGGTGTAACTTGCTTGTAGGGTTTATTGTCTTTCATTTGTGTGTGTTTACCAAACATAATCCAAGTTAACCAATTTCGAAATTAGTATATGTAATCTAAAAGCTAAATCATTATTCCTTCTGATTTCTCTTGGAAACCGTAATTTTAATCCTGTATATTAAAATTCACTTTTTTGTTTCATGCTATTTGAGTTTTTCCAAGATTACCATTAGAAATAGTTCTGGTGAGTATACTTAATAAATTATTTAATGTACACAACTGAGTACAATTAGCCGTTACTGGGGACGGGAGCAGAAAATAAAAACTTGATCAGTATCCTGTTCCCGAACTCCAAAAATCTTCTCTTAATTGGAATAAACGTATTTTGGAAGTGGGATATAATAAAACAAATTAAAAACATAATAAAAACTTAGAGTTTTTGTTCTCGTTTTTGCCGTTAAATTATTCCTTTGTGCATTGTATGATGCTAACCATTCTTCTCCTCTAAAACATCAACTGGTAGCCTTTCTAATGCGTTTAATCAATATTTTGATAGATTAGTTCTTCAGAATCGTTTCTATTGTATCACAGAATACGAGTTTCATCTTCAAAGTGTGAGCTTCCGTGTCGTTTTCTAAAATCATAAGAATTGTTTCCCACGAAAAGGTAAGCTCTAGCTTTAAAAACAATGTAATGACTACTATGTGTTTCAAATGGGAAGAGTTATGGCTTGTAGCGAATCAG
The DNA here is from genome assembly GCA_030765055.1 of Mantis religiosa. Taxonomy (NCBI): domain Eukaryota; kingdom Metazoa; phylum Arthropoda; class Insecta; order Mantodea; family Mantidae; genus Mantis; species Mantis religiosa. The sequence continues at coordinate 307,921,971 of CM060950.1, read as the reverse complement.
ATGCCTAGAGCCTTCAGCGTTGCCACCTCGTTACCCCCACTCTTTTTATATTCCCCTATCTCTCGCAGTCTTGTGCAACTTTGTCAATTTCTTGGTGAATAAGTCGTTCAGCGTCAGTCAGTTTAAAAGTATTATTTTTGTTTGAAACATAATTTTAGCCCACATTAACTAAATTGGATTGTTCTGGCAGTGGTAGGGAGAAGGTGGTTTATAATACCCGCTGATCCAGCGGATGCACTTTCCCTGGTTTTTAAACGGAAGAACAACTGAATAATACTGCTTTGAACTCTCTAGAGTAATAAAGATTACGTACGATTCATAAGCAAACATATAGTGTGACAAGTCACGTTCTGCCGATGCACCATTTTACAAGTCAGCAAGAAGTGCATTGTTTGTTCTCGCTAGAATTTAACAAGCACATTGGCTTATTCAAAGTAATTCTTTTATCGCGTCATGTCAAACGTGTACGTTTCAGTTCTGAGTAATTACAAATATACGTACACGCATACATGCCAACCAATAATGATATCCATTACAATGCTTACGTCGCGATTCATTGTTATGATATAATAGTACTTTATTTATTTGTATTTGGAAAACTATTTGAGCTAAAAATATCGGGGTTTTGTGGTTGTGTTACATTACTCTCTACCTTCCTCATCTGTTTTTGCAAAATCGAATTTTTGTCTTAGCGCAAATAGTATTTATTAAAGATTGATTGGGTTGGCGCTAGTCATACACCAATAGGGGGAATGCCATACAACACCGCAGGACTCCGATTGGTTGCTCGTCTAGTAGCGCTCAAGGACAAACATCATCCCATTTGAAACACATAATGTAAAACAATGATCTTATAAATGTTAAGTAAATGTGCATTAGGACATCCAGTGTCTCCAAAATTAAAGGAAATGAAATATTGGAAAATAGTTAATAAAAATATGATGCATCGCATTCACATGAATTTTCACTCTATCCTTTGATCAAACTATTCTTAAAACGTTCTCATTTTATTTTACTCTTGATGATCCTGATCTCGGACATTTCCTTGTAGGAAACAGTGGGTCAGACTTTTGAAAAGCGCGTCGCTATCTGATGGCTATGAAATACCATGCTCTATGCGCAATCACGAAAAAAATAGCGTTTTACCAGCTAAAAGAAGTGTAATTATTTAAAATCCTTAGCAAGTTACAAGTATAATCTCTGAAATGTTCTACTCCACAAATAAATTTTATTTGGAAAGATCAACCTTTTTAAATAGGATTTTGTCTTATCTCTTAGATTTACCGGTTATAAAGAAGTCATTCAGAGTAAACAGAACTTCACAGCCTATCGTAGGAAACTTAAGAGTTGCATTTATTTGCCGTGCGAATAACTTAAACATAAGTTAGTTTAATAAAAGTCATTAGGCATTTGTAAAATAACTTCAAGATGCCTTTTCCACGTAAAGTGTGGTTTGGGGTCGGAGGAGTTTCCTGAAAGGTTTTGTGTCATGTATTTGGAAGAATCTGATTATGAGTTATGCTGTTCACACACGCACACATACAGAGAGAGAGAGAGAGAGAGAGAGAGAGAGAGAGAGAGAGAGAGAGAGAGAGAGAGAGAGAGAGAGAGCGAGAGAGAGAGAGGACCTTTTTGTCAAAGTGTGTGCCTTTTTTTTTTAACTTTTCTGCTATATACATAATAGGCAGAGAGTGTACTACATTCTCCAAAAATGCGATAGCAGTACTTCACTGGAAATACATGTTTTGTAATTCTTTGAATACATTTTTTAAGAAAACGGATCGCGTATATGCCCGCCTCGGTAGCGTAGATGGTAGCGTGTCTGCCTCACGTTCAAGAGGTCCCAAGTTCGAATCTCGGTCAGGGTGAATTACCTGGATAAGGTTTTTTCCGGGGTTTTCCCTTATCCTTCAAAACGGATGTCGTAAAACTCTAAGCTCCATGGACCCTCGACTCATTTGAGCAGACCATCATTTCACCCACTTCATTCACCGTCCGATATGACTTAACGTTGGAGGACGTAAATTACAAACAAAAAAACAAAAAAACATCGCGTATATGAACACCGCAGCAGCGTGTGAACAGCCTAAACTTGACTTGATTTAACTTATTACAAAGGAGGAGCGGTTTCTATGTCCTTAACACTGAAACCTTAAAGTTCATTGTATTATCTCCTCACTTTACAGTTTTAGTTAAATATCCCTGTACCTCTAATGAGAGACAGTAGGATATTAAGTAAATTAATTTTAGATATATAGTTTTCTGAGTTTATTAAGTCCAGTAATTGAAACCTTTTCCTACAGAAAGCATTCGAAGATTATATGATAATTACACAACCTACATATTAGTTCTTCTTTGAAGATTCATGTTGCATGTAGATCTTTCCTTAATTTGCAATGTCCCCTCAATATTCCTGTTATAAAATTTATTTATTTTTAATGCCTGTTATGCATAAAATTTCGGATCTGCTCCAATTTTTTGCTAATGGTAATATATTTAATCCCCCCACCTATGTGTTTTTGAACAGAGTTTATAGAGATGCCAAAAACTGGTTCAGGAATAGTAAAATCTTCTGCAGAGACTTTTTTTGCCAAGGCATCTGCTTTTACATTGCCTAAGATTCCCTAATGTCTAGGCACCCACGCAAGGCTAACCTTGTGCTTTGCCAGTTGTTTAAGGTTTATTAGGTAGTTCTAGAATAACTTAGAAGTTATCTAATAGCTTGCAATTGCTTTTAAAGCTGCCTGACTCTCAGAGAGAATCTAGATGTTACTACCTTTGTAGTCGCTTCTTAAATTCTCCCTCACACTGATTTCAATTAGTTATTATTTTTTGCAAGTGTAAGTTCCACGTAAGTAACCTGCCTAATAATAAGTCCAGATACTTAATGTTAAAACTTATTTTCAGATGTTTATTAAGAGAACTGGAGTTTCAAACCCATCCATTTTTCTTTTATGTGTGAATGGAATAAGTGTTGTCTTCGAGGGATCTACTCAAAGATTTGCCTCCTTGCACCACTGTTCCAAATATGTCAGAGGTTTAACAGTAAGTTTTGAAACAGTGCTGTCATACTTGTCCTGGATAAATATCACAATATCATCAGTATATCCTTGGGCATAGAATTCTTGGTTATTCAGTTCATCCACCAGATACTCCACAACCACGTTCCACTGAATAGAGGATAGGACCACTCCCTGCGGACATCCCCTGTCCATCGATACCCACTGGGTTTCCCCTAACTCACTAACCAGAATCCTCCTGGTTTCCAGCATGGCTTTATTCTTTTTATCCAAGTATCATTCATTCCATGCCTTTTAGCTGCCAAGATTACATATTCTAGAGAAAAAATATTATCAAAGGCATTCCCTATGTCCAGAAATACTCCCAGTGCAATGTTTGGACGGTTCACTGAGTTTTCTATTCTCTTGGCCAGTAGATGAACAGCTATCTCACGTGACTTTCCTTGTTGGTAAGCATGTTGATTTGGATTAAGAGGCCTCTCTTTAGAGAGGTTTACGTAGCACACTTATCAGGAAATTTTCCCATTACTTTAGAATAAACCACGATAAACTAATTGGTCTATACGATTTAACCTGTTTCTTAACTTGACCAGGTTTTGGTATAAATACTACTCTTACTGACCTCCAAGTTGTCGATGTACGGGAGAATGCTAGGCTAGTCCTATACAACCTGCATAAAATTGTCATGATGGATTCCTTTCCTTTCTCAAGAAGGGCTAGGAAAATTCCATAAGGACCAGGTGGTTTATTTGTAACAAATGAATTTATATCCCAGACAATTCTATTGTGGTTAAATTCCTAGATGTCACTCACCATTCTTTCTTAGATGCCTTCCTCTTGAGGTCCGAGTTCTGAAGGAGGTGTACATCTTCAGAATGAAGTTCTTGTATAAGTTCTTGTATAAGTTCCATCAGGTTATTTTAAAGTACCTAATGGATTGGTTGGTTCATTGGCCATTATTCTCTCACACTGTGTCGGAGATATTATCCATCTCTTGACAAAGCCTTCTCCAAGTGTCTTCTTTGGCCAACTTTACCATTTTAGAATACAAGGTAATGGTTTATTTATAATTTACCCAATCACTAGTTTTCTTTGCTTTGTTAAATTGTTTACGGGATTTTTCTCATATTTTCCAAATCATTATTCCACCAACTCTTACCCTTCTTGGTTGGTGGGGCGAATTGGGGACCACTTTCATGAAATGGGGTCATTATGACCCCTGCAAGTTTTTTAGAGTTTGCTTCAACGTCATATGTATTTCTTATTGTGGGCTTTATTGTTTTAAAATAGCCCCTTAATAGCCTCACATACTGCTCCCAATTGGTAGATATAAGGTTGGTTGGGATAAAAAAATTGATGTTTTATCATCTATGTTCATTTTCATTATTATGTATCTATGATCTGAGAGAGACGGCTCATCAGACACATGCACGTCCTAACCATGATGTGCTTATATTCGGAGATCCAAGTGTTACATCAATAACTTGTCAACAGCCTAACTCAAAAACGAAAAGTCGGTTAAATGCCAAACTTGGTACTTAACTTCAGTATCTTCCAGGGATATGACGGATTCCAAGAACATATCTCTCTTCCGGGATATCCTTTCCTTGGAAAACTTGTCTAAAATGTCGTTTTTCTCCAAAAAGGGCCCTAAGAATTTCAATTAAAATAATGTTTAAAAGACTTTCATTTGCAAATGAAATTCTTCATTTCCTGGGTAAAGCCTCTGAAGTGCTCTTCAATCACGATTTCTTTTACGTAACTGTTAAAGCGTAAGAGATAAATAAAATCCTGCCGCACAAAAATGTAGGTAATTTATGCCATATATATATATATATATATATATATATATGTGTGTGTGTGTGTGTGTGTGTGTGTGTGTGTGTGTGTGTATGTGTGTGTACGTGTGTGTGGAGACAACCTTTTTAGAGATAAGTTTGAACTTCCAAATACTTATTCTTTTCTCAAATAGGGAATCATTTATTTTTTGAAATGTCCTAGCCATGTCAAAACCATCATATAAGCGGCCAGTTCTTAAGGGATTTTATAATTTCTTAAGACTACTGTATCTCATATTTCTATTGAACACGTATGTAATAACATCATTTCTGCAAACGTTTACCTCGATTACCATGAAGTATATATAAGAATAAGCATTAAATAACATATTTTACAAGAGTAAGTAGAGAAGTGCATGTGAGTTCACACATAAGCACTTTTATCAGGGTGTCTCTAAACGTATGCATCTGGTAAAATTTTGGTGTGGAATTCGTGTATAGAATGAAATACTTCCTCTACTTATTACAGCAGAAACGTAATAATGGTAAAAAGGGCATACTTGCTAAGCCATAAGTGATACAGACACAAAATTAGGTTGAATACATCAATTTGTCTAAAAAGTCATTGTGCCTCAAGACCTCCAGAGGTAGTCCTAGTCGGGCGGGGCTATTTTGCTTTTTTCCCCGTCCGGGTGTCTTATGCTGCAGTACATCCATGTATACCGCACTCCAGCAACTTCGTTCCTGTACTGGTTACCATGTCCTAATAGTATGAAACAACGTAAAGTTCACGCAGAACTCCGTTTACTAAGGCATTACTTTTATTTTAAAATTAGATTTTTGGGAAATGTTAGAATCACGCTTTATTAGAATAAGTAAATATGGAGAGACCGCAATCAAATCAACCCAGCTGCCTCAAATCTTATTATAAGGAAGGAAGTGCTCACCTAATTGGGGATATGCAAAGTGATAAATGGTTGTGGTGAAACAGTCTAAGCAACCAAGGACAAAGGTTGTAGAATAGGAAAGAAAAAACAATCGTCGTTATTGACCATTGTTACGTCATATCCTGGTAAACAACTTGTACTTCTGACCCAGCTGTGAGATGAATAATAGGTACTTGTTAATGTTTATGGTACTTTGAAATGTATGTCTGTAGTAGGTTCACCTGCGTAACTTATTTAGACATGTGATTAAATTTCATGTTTAGTTTATCGAGTATTCTGGATTGTAGTGCCACTGGCGGCTAAAGGTAGCATTAAATGCAAATGAGAACCGAGTTGAATGAATGCACGTGTAAATATTAAGTATCTAGAACTAACGGACCCAAAACTACTTATTGTGTACTCAAACCTGTGACACAAACCTTCAGTCCTCTACAGTTTGTTAGGCAGTTTCCATGTGTTTTTATATTAAAACTGCGCTACAACTGTCTTAACTGCTTATGTTTGCTGAGTCTCAGTTGATTTTTAACATAATTTGTTGCTTTGCTATGATTTAATGTTTTTATTTTCTGTTTTTTTCTTCTATTTTTGTAATGCGTTGTTTGTTCCTGTACTTAATTTGCATATCATTTTTGTGTCGGAATTGAATATATGAATAAATATATAGCCAGAGCGGGGCACTGTTGATCTAGTGGTTTAGCACCATTTAAACGCTATTGCTTATTAGCATTTCTATCTAACTTAATCCAGGCCAATCTAATCTATCGGTCTGTCTGTCTGTCTGTATACAGTATGTTGATGTTTGCAGAAACACTTCCGTGTATACCTGACCACCACTGACCCATGAGCCTTTATTTCCTTCCTTTGTATCGACACAGAGTTGAGTGTCTCAGCTTGAACTCAACCGCTTAAGATTTCCTATATATGATCATAACCTGGTATAACATTTTAAACAGCAACATACATATGTTGAATATTTTGATATATTTGCTGCTAGAAGGGATCGACCGGTGGAAATTGTTCAAAATTGTTCTTAACTCACTCACTCAGTCACTCACTCACTCACTCACTCACTCACTCACTCACTCACTCACTCACTCACTCACTCACTCACTCACTCACTCACTCACTCACTCACTCACTCACTCACTCACTCACTCACTCACTCACTCACTCACTCACTCACTCATTCATTCACTTACTGACTCAAAGTATCAACCTCCTTTAGAGAGGTTTCGCGCAAAACCATTTATTTCTCAGTGAATAAGGGTGATTGATTGCATAACAGTTTAAATAACCGTGACGAGATGTCATAGATGGTTATTTTCACCTTTTTCTGAGATTTCTCACGTTCTTTCCCACCCCCAAATATTCTAGAAGTGTGAGGAAAGTATATGTTAATTAGTGTTTAAGTATGAAATTTAAAAATATATATATGAAGAGTAAAAAAATAGGAACTTTGTAAAATCACATTCCTTTTATGCTGGTAAACTCTACGTTTTAAATATGCTGAAACCTACTCTACTAATGGTCACTGGCTGCTGGAGGTTAAAACTAAGGTGGTGTACCACATTAAAAGAGTATTCCTGATAAATTATTCATTACTTACCTATTTATGTAGGAAGTGTGCTCTCCTCTCGCTGAACCTGGCGAATTTATCTATAACTATTGCATTAAAATCATAGATTCTCGCTCTATAAAAAGCATTTCCAAGGTTAACAGTACATCTTGAGAAGCGGTTTTACTTTGTTTAGAGTATAGGGTTGAGAAACATTGGCATACTTAACATAATATTCACTAATCTTAGCACATACATTGCTTTCACTAATTAAATCCATTAAACATAAAGCATCATATATTCGAGTATAAATTAAAATCAATGCTGCGTAAATTTTGACTTTAATGTTTAGACGATTCGCCTTTATATAGCTTTAAGACAATATTATAGAAAGTTGTCAGATTCTAAAAATTATTATGAATGAAACAAAGTTGCGGTTGCAATGTTCCTATGGAACTAAATATAGAACTGTGAAACTAAAATTAAATGTATCCTGATTCTCTTAAAATGGCATCCTAGATCTCGAATGACCTCTACTTTACGCACTCTAGTCTTCCGTTCTTCACATCTTGGTTACAGGTTTATGCTGCTTCTCAATCTATATTTTTTCTTACTTTCTGTGCCTCTCATTCAAATGAGTTAAGCTGGACCAGAGCAACAGATAGATTAGAATCATCTTTCTATACAGGCGTGTGCAGAATGTCAATAGGGACCTGATTTTCTGAAAGAGACAGCCAGAATCTTCTTATCGTTGGTGAACCCCTATAAAGTCAAAATCTGTACAAGTGTGGTCCTTGTCTGATATTTCTTAAGAATTACTTTCATACATTCATTATATCTTCTATGTGCTCATATATTGTACTGACGGTGCTGGAATAAAGAGTTATACTGTGTTGGAACAGAATGTGACCATCGTTTCTATTCCAAACCAGCTGTTCTTTGCGGAGGATTTGAATAAAAAGTGCAATTTCTTTTAATACTTACAAAAAATATTCGCATTAAGTTTATGCATATAAAAAAGCTTGTTATATTTATATTTCCAACTGCCTGAACTCCTCCCATGACGGATGCACCATACGTCTGTGAGATAAGTTTCTTTGGGCACTCTTCTATATGCAGACCTACCTCGGAGCCTGTGACGCTAAAAGAGAATCTGCATCTTGGCCAAAAGACCAAATCTCAAGAATCTTTCTTACAGATTTTTCGTTACAGATACCTGTAGATAATAATAATCTGGTAGACAGAGATATCATTAGTTTCGCCAACGCTGACAGTGAGAAAATTTGTGTCTTATGTTTCTTCGGAAATTTCTTATTGGCGCAACTTCAATATACACTGAAGAATTTCGTTTGATGTACCCTTATAAACAATTGTCTATACCAGATAACCACACAAGACACTGTCAAACTCAGCTTTGAAATTAAACAAGCCTATAAAAAGATCGGGATTCAATATGGCCACTCGGTACTAGCTCAAATGAACCACAAAATCAAACGCAATTTATTGTAATATTTCGGACATTATTTATTCTACGTGACTTTGTCATTGTGCAGCTGTATACTTATGTTATCTACATGCAGTTTTCATTTTTCAGCCATATTAGGATTGCCAAATATTGCCGTAGTTAAAGGAATTTTTCACGTGTGTTGAAGAGCAGTCGTGCTTTTTAACATAGTCGTACAGATGTTGTATGTCCCTCACTCCTTGTTTTACCGATGGATATTCCCGCCCAGAAAGCAAACATGGAAAACTTTCAGATTTGAAATTCCTATTAAATGTTCTACCTTTTGTCTTAGGAGTAAAGTTAGTGTTATTGAGGGTTATGCGCAGGTCTATCTGTTCTCTTTATTTTGTTTTTTATCCTTCTTGTGCTATAAAATGGTCTAGCTAGCAAAGATTTTACACTATTCATCTTCTTTGTTGCTACTTTCTAAAGTAAACGCCTAAACGTACGTAGTAATGCTAGGTGTGTTACTAATAAACGAACTAAGGGAGGTTCATATATTCATACGTGTAAAGTAAAACCGCAAATATTACTCCTCAGGAAACTTGGCTCGATACCACTCAAGCCTACGCTAAACGAATATCAGTCAGACTTCCTGGGTAAAACTGTAGCGCAAGGGGAAGAGCCAGCTCAATAAACCTGCATAAGAAGCCAAGGCTATCGCTTTTTTCCGGCAAACCTCTTGTACTAGTCTCCTGCTTAAGGAGCCGGTCCTGGTAGCCATGTCTCTGGCGTTCCACCGCGTGGAGGGTCGCGGGTTCGAGTCCCATCTTGGGCATGAGTGTTTATCGGTATTGTGTATATGTTTAAAAATGTAGTAAAACAGCTTCAAAAGTACGATATATATATTTGTAATTTACGTCCTCCAACGTTAAGTTCAGATCGGACGATGAATGGAATGAGTGAAATGATGCTCAAATGTGTCCAGGGTCCATTGAGCTTAGAGTTGCCCGACATTTATCTTTCAGGATAAGGGAAAACCCCGTGAAAAAACCTTATCCACGTAACTCACCCTGGCCGAGATTGAACTAGAGACCTCGTGAACGTGAGGCAGACACGCTACCATCTACGCTACCGAGGCGGGCCATATATATATATCAGATGAGTCAGCTGCCCCTATTTATTCTTATCTATGCAACCTGCAGTTTATAGTCTAATGTGAAAACATTGACCCTTTTAGCACAAAGGACGCTATTACAGCTCTGCCCTTCTAATCGGTAATATACGACCCAGTATTAATACTTACAGCCCTAAATGAGGACCAAGAAGCTGCGAGAAGCTTATATGAACTATGATTTTTCATGCATGTAATACCAGCAAGGTGATAAACGAATGATTCCCAAAGAGCGACATAGAATACATGGCAGCTGGTCGAGATGATTAGCTGTGCGCATCTGGTGCTGCAACGCTAGGTTTTAAACGACGTGATATTGTTGTTGTTGTTTTTTTTCCCTTCCTTTCTCCTAGTCCTTATTGTCTGTATTTTAGTTACTAAAATACAAACAAAGAATAAACAAATCAAAAAATAAGCAAAAGAATACAATTATTTATTGTTGCTAATGGTTTTCTTGTGAGCCAAAGACACAATAATGGCAATCCGATAATTAGGGATTATGTGTAGCTTTGTGGCCATTTATAATCTGTACCGTATCTGGTGTTTTAAATCATGTGATATAGTTAACTTTCATTTTTTAGTAACATTAAATATTTCATGCTTAAATCTTATGTTTCATTTCTTCTACTGACAAAGGAGTTGTGAGCGTGTTAACTTCTCGGTTAAACAGATATATATTTTGTCAAAGTGTGGATTTCATCAACGCTGTAAATGTTCAAAACGACGGCCCCCGACAGTATTTGAGAAGCTTCAAATACTGAATACCTACATAGATAATGAAGTGTTCATTTACGCCAAACATTGACGGAGGCTAAAGCCACTTTGTATTTTTGAAGTGTTTGAAACTTGGTTGAATGGGTCAAGTGCAATACCCACTATAATAAAATATTTACTACGAACTATAAATTCATATCTAACCTGCCAGTGGAAAACATGGTGATTATTATATTTTATAAACGCGTATAATGTTATAAAAATGTTATTTGCATTATAATATCAAATTGTAGGACACAAGAGGTAAAACAAAGGGTAAAAAAAATTATGAGCTGAACACGAAGGATTTAAATTTAACTTGTAGTGGCCGACTGATGAGGTAACCTGGATACCTTTGAGCTAACGTTACCTTACGAGCTGAGGTTTCTCTACGGATATGTAAACCGCAGTCCTCGTACTCTCACTTCGGATCTTTGCACGCCCTTTACAGCTTTACAGAGTGTTTTGAGCTCGTTTGGGTAGTTTAAACGGAAATAGAAGAACTGCATCTGCCATTACAATTACTGAATGAGCTAAAAACTGCCGTAATTTGTGACAGAAGCGAAAAAAATATCGACCTAGTTCTTAGCATTTTTTGACATGGCTGTACATACAACGAAAACGCGTGTTGGCTGAAGATTTTAATTCAATTGGTCCCATTGTGTAGATCTGCCATTTTGTGTTCCAAAGACATTGTCAACTAATGCATATGATAGGCTGTTCCTTTGGGAGCGTGTTTAAAGGTGTGTGTGTGTGTGTGTGTGTGTGTGTGTGTGTGTGTGTGTGTGTGTGTGTGTGTGTGTGTGTGTGTGTGTGAATGTACGCTGATGAATAAAAGTTTGTACGCTCGTCTAGAATTGTTACTGGAGCTCCTTGTGTTTGGGCATGATGCTTTTGTAATCCACATACACAGTGATTGCTTTCTGTCCTATACAACACTTATGCACTGGGTTATTTACTCCTTCTCTATGAACTGCTCTGCAAATCATCCATTGCAATGCATTCAAGAAAGGCGTAAGTCACATATGTCGCTTAGCAGGTTGCATAAATTCAAAAATAAATAGGGGCAGATGACTCAAATATATAGCCTATATATATGCAAAATTTCCGAACCCTGTAGGCAACATTCGCTTTCCACAGCAAGTGAAGTCTCCGGAGGAGGATAATTTTGTTAAGCACCATTGAGATTTCTATTCGAGATGAAAATAAAGGAAATTAGTAAACAATACAAAATGTACTAAACCGTATGTACACAAAAATAAATGGTAAAAGCGCAAACTAGCAAATTTATGGACAAACCGCGAAAGCTAATGATGTCATATTGATTGACAGCTATAACCTTTAGTAGAACAAGTCGTCCTGTAACACAACAGGGAAGTTGCCGATAAATGAGGCTCACAAATCTGATTCACCAAAACGGTCATTGCTCCAGGCAAGACAACTGAATGATACGTATTTGAAGTACACTCTACCTATATCATTAGGCTGAGTAACTATTAAAGAATAAGCATTGAGATATGTGTCTCTTAAATAAAATTATTATAAAACTCAGATAAAACGTTCAGAAATGATGTATCGGAATCTCTGGTGCTAAAAGTATGTACATTTCAAAGCAAAAGCATAACGAAACCAAAATATAATAAAAGCCCACAAAAATAACATTGCAATATAAGTTGTTTCATTAGCTGAACATAATGTTAACAAGTGATTGTGTGGAGTTTAAGAGCCCGTCGATCGCTAGATCACTTGGGTCCCGTGATGTAAAGGACATCTTTCCATTCATTCGGAGCAGAAATCAGTATGCTTTTTTTAAGTTATAAATAGATGTCTGGATATATTTAATATTCTTGGCTACTGACAATGCTTACCATATTGCAATTAAATAATAGTACCAATTTCCACTATTGCGCAGAGAAAGCTTACCATCATGTGTTAACTCGGAATATCTCTGCTTCGCTGTATAAGTAATTACTTCTAGCACAAGTGTCACGTAAACCTATAATGTTCAGATACAGTTAATGTTAGGTTAAGCCATTTGTGTTAATTATGTATTTATCTGCATAATGAGTGCCTCCGTAGCGGAGTGGTAGCACGCCTGCGTCTGACGCGGAGAACCCGGGTTCGATCCTCGGTATCGGCGTGGGATCTGATCTGAAGTGCACTCCGCCTCCTGATGTCAATCTAGTAAAGGAAAGATGACTGATGGAAAGTTGCCGTTTCTAGAAGGTAAGCAGTCGCATTACCTACGGGGGAGTCGACGTGCAGACTCCTGTCACCCCCATCCTGCACTCCTCCGTGTAGGGCGCAACTGCAGGGTGAAAATGCTATGTTCTGCCTAGGAGGACGCCGGAGGGCTCTTAATCCGTTTACTCCTAGTTTGTACTTCTTCCAATAAGTTCTGTCAGATTTCATCACGAATTTCTACAGATAGCGGTCTAATTTCTTTGATGTTTTTCATTAGCACTCATTTGCGGTCCAGAAGTAATGCGTTCTACGTCTTGGCCATGTCCGAACAATTTTGAAACGGTTGCCCGGTGTTAACGCCATACAGCGTAACGCCACAAAATGGTTTATTGAGGAAACACTAGTCGTACAGACTCGATGATTTAATGTCATTATTATAAAGACTCCTGCAGTTGAGTTTCACCTTGTTAAATTTAGCACTATTAGGAGACGAAGTTTATGGAAGTGTAAAATGTGATGTGTGACTGTATTTATGCAACCCTCGTATTACAAATAGGATGTTAATGAATTCAAAATCTTGCATAACTGACTCATTATGGCAAGCTTGATAATATAATTCTATTATTATAAAAATTCTAGAGATGTAATCTGGAGTTGATTTTCATCTAGTTAAATTTAGCGCTCTTTTAAGCTGCAGCGCTTGGACAAAATAGTATTTTACAATATGCGGCATAAATGAAACCTAAATGACCAAATAGGAGACAAATTTCAATGAATCCATTTATCTATGGAACCAACACTTATAATTTATAAATATCAAAAGAAGTGTTTTATAAACAATAACGCACTGTCCTTTCGTATACTTCAGTTGAAAGTAATAAAAGGAAACAGTTTTCAAATGTGTTTTGAAACTGTACAAATCTTTTAAATCACCATTAATATCATCCTTATACAAGGGTCAAGAAGTCCTGTTGGCTCAACCTTCACAGCGTTAGGTCCATATTTTCCACGAATATCATATATCTAATTAATATGAGATAATTCACTTTCACCACGTGGACACACAAATGCTACCGCAGCATTCATTAGTCCAATGCACACAATGTTTAGTAAACACTGCCCATCATTTACATTATCTGAAGACACATAGTTATAAAATAAGCACTGCCTCTGAGTGTTCGTTGCCAACATATCATAGTATTTTAAGTAAGTGCTTCTTCTTATACTATTTTGTACTGTTTTTGTCAGTATTCAACCGACACCGCACTATCAAAGTGTACAGTGCAAATATCGTATGTCTTCTTTCCTTTAGTCTTTACCTAAGCTTCTACCAGTGAAGATTTATGTTTTAAGATCAGGTAATAAACTACCTGGGCCGTTTGTGTTTTAAGGTATTACCACATACATATTTGCTTGGTACTGAAATCTCAGATATAAAAAAAATTCTTTAGTTATGGAACGTTGCTTAATTGGCATAAGTTAATTACCATTACGAGTGTATAAATTACATATATAAATGCGAAGAATAAATAGGAAAGAAAAAATCGTAAAACGAATTTTACTTAAAGAATGAGTTATTACTCACCTTACTATGTTAAAAATCTTAAGGATCGAATATATTTTAATTACGAGAGTGTAAAGAATAGCTTGTAATATAAAAATATATAACATAAATGTGTAGAAAATATCGGCAGAGATGGAGAGAAGTTAACAATTGATTAATATTTTAGGAGGTGGGGGAAAACAATAGACTTTACACATCCTCAACTATTCCATAAATGACGCACAATTTTATGGTTCACATATAGTATTTGGGAAAGCAGATTAAATAAACAAAGAAAATAATAACAAGTGTTAAAAAGATACCTAATAGAACATCCAGAACTTCAGGAAGTGATAATAAGAGAACAGAAAAGGTCAGCTGGTGATACCAGTGAAAAGCAGGTTAAATTAGCTAGGGGGATCACTGAAAAGCAAAATAAATTGGCCAGTGATCAAAAAGGAACGTATGTAAAGCAGTACAATATATCAGGGACATCAGAGAAAAATAGGTCCAGATGGCTAGGAAAATCTCAATAAAACAGGAGCAGCTTGCTACTGATATCAATAGAAAATATAGCCAGTCAGCAGCTGATACGAATGTCAAAATGGAAGAAATCAGACCTAAGGCAAGTTAAATTTCAGACAGAAACCACGATTGAAATAAATAAATGTTTAATAATGAAATCATTGAAATTGAAGAAAAGAACGTACCAAATTAATATAAATAAATAATGAAATTGAGAAAAAAATCCAATTGTAAGTCTATAGCTGATAGTATATTTAAGGAAATGACAGCAGTAATTGAAAGCTTAGATACAAGTATTGTCAGAACACAGACACACACACACACACACACACACACACACACACACACACACACACACACACACACACACACACACACACACACACACACACACACACACACACACACACACACACAATTTTCACAAAGCAATGCAGTCTATCCCAAGCACCTAATATGCGAGATTGTAGCTTCAACCGTTTGATGATGGGCATTGGTGTAATATGAGGCAATTCGTTAGAGGGACGAGAAGTATTTTAAAATAAAGATGTTACCATATGAACTGAGGTAATCTAAAAGAGCCTTAAAATGGGCAGCCGAATGGTTACGTGTGACACCATCGGTTGATGCAGCCTATAGCACATTTAGAAATTGGTTCCTAGGACGCTACAGGGGTCCATCGGTTTAAAATCAAATCATAATCGCACTAGCCACAGGCAAATACAATCCCGACGGCAGTTTAACAGTGACAATTATTTCACCCACATAGAAAATAAAACAGGAATGTCTGATAAGCGACCAAGAGTTTATTTACATAGTAACCCAACATTTTCCAGAAAATATTAGGAACAATCTGATCGTAGCGAAACCTAGAGATTTTCAGACAAGTTGGAATTATTACTCACGTTTTAAAGGAAAGGCAACGCACAAGCAAACAGATGTGCCCACCTAAGCGTGATAGTATCAGACTGAAATGAAAATAGAAACAATCATCAGAGCAACCATGACACGGTGCAGAACAACCGAAGTCGCAACCCATTACATTTTAGAACCAAATTCACGGAGCGGAAGAAATGTACAAATACCTCACTGAAATAGTCAAACTTAACTAAGGATGTGAGAATACAATGTCGGAATACAGTGCTAGTAAATGATTGGACGAGAAACAATTTTAACCACTTCAAATAAACATCACCTATGAAAATATATCGTGGTACCCGATTCCGAGGACGTTTCCGAGGATCCAGGAGGAACTATCAAGCTCCGGACTGGAAATACAAGAAAACTCTCAGCGGAAAACTGGAATTTGTTGCAATTATTCCAGCAGAAACGATTGGCAGTGATGACACGATTCCAACGAGAACTGGAAAGACCCTACAATATAACTAAATTAACTATATTCAGGATAGGCCAAGATTCCGACTGTGGCCTCGAACATCATTCCGCCACATGGACGCCGTTTTATATACCAGGTAGAAAACAGAAAAAAAACATATCAATGTCATTGGATGTGATGTTCTTTATCACTGGAGAGTCAAGCTAGATTTTGATGAGCTGAAGGTAGTAGTGAGAAATGTAGATAAGGATATAATATGTCCGTTATTACAGGAGGAATATGCAGTAGGCAAATAATCCCGCACGACACTTGTGAATGAAACAAAGACGAGCAGGAGAGATTTTTCACCGGATATATTAATATGTATAAAATGATAAAAATAATATTAATGAAATTATGCCATCAAATGTCGATGACCTATGTCATAAAGAATCATGTGACGAAATACTCTGCGTATCGTACGTCAGAGAAAATTATAAAAAACATTCCCAACACAATCCAATGCTGACAATAATGAAAGCCAAGACGAAGCAAGTATTGCTAGGAGGCTTATAAAACAAAAGTAGAGACAAATATAAATAATTTTTTAACAGAAACAACATTAGAAAACATATTGGTTAGAAACATGCATGCATACACTAAAACACCTAGAACTTGTAATGTTTATGAACACAATTTTGAAGTCACAGACTTTAAACCATAAAACTTTATCGCTCAGCTGCTTACTATCTACAAGAAAATGTATGTAAACGAATTATGAAAGAGATAGGGTATATATTTAAGAACATGTTTTCATAAAGGAAATTTTTGGTTCCAGAAATTGGAAACTTCATAAAATCAACGTCAAAGTCTAACAAGAGGATTTATTCCAACTGAATTAATGCTCAATGAAACATCCAAATAATTAATACCAAATTTACCAGACGCAATCCATAGATTATTATTATTAACATCAGCAGGGCAGGAATTATCATTCCAAGAGAAATTCAAGATTGTGTATTAGAAATCTCACAAGAAAAACTTAAGAATAAGGTTCGAAAGAAGAAAAATAATAACGTAAATCCAACGATTTTTGTTGTTGTTGTTGTAATTTACGCCCTCCAAAGTCAAGTCATATCGGACGATGAATGAAATGGGTGAAATGATGCTCAAATGAAAACGGGGTCCATAGAGCTTAGAGTTACCCGACTTTAAGGATAAGGGAAAACCCCGGAAAAACCTTATCCAGGTAATTCACCCTGACCGACATTCGAACTCGGCACCTTTGAAGGTGAGGCAGACACGCTACCATCTACGCTACTGAGGCGGGCAAGTCCAGTGATAAATAAGGAAGTACATAATAGTAAGGCTCCCACGGATTCCAAAGCAAACAAGATGAAATCTGCATTAATGCAATTGTACGATGGATCATACATGAGTAACAACTAATTTGGAGATAACACATTTGAAGCAGTAGATAAAATAAGTAAAACTCTACAGAAATACAACTTACAATCATTCAGACGCTATAAGGGAGATCAGAAATCTGAAACCATGACAGTATGAATAAAGCTACTGTTATTAAATTTGTAGAAGAAAATTAAGAAAACTAAATTCGCCATAATGACACAAGTCAATAATACATTGACATAAACCCTGAAGATAAAAGAAGGAATTTCTTTAGCATAAAAAGGAGGATGAATTACAAAGAATGTTTAATTATAGATATAACATAAAATGTACATGTATGTTTGTATTAAAAACGTAAAATAGAATACAATATATATTAGTAATGTCCAAAAGGGAAATTTATCAATAATTTATAGAGGGGAATTTACACACACATATACACAAAACTTTTTTAAGTTTCAAGGGAATTCGGGAATACAGTAGGCTTTAAGCGACAGTCAGATCTTTTAAGAGCTGGTCGCTCTGTATTGGCATTGAAGTTATGTTCTCTTTTCATGACCAACAAATAAACAATCTGATGTATTGCACTCACATGACTTTCGCCACTCTTCCAAAAGTATCCTTACAAACTCTTATTTATCTATCTCCTCACGATAATCGAGATAAACATTATCTTATTCCTAATTTCCTTGTAAATAGGATAATACAAAAGGTTTTAAGTGATAGTCAAATCATTTAAGAGCTGGTTTCTATGTTACGGCTTTTAGATTAAGTTCCTCGCATGTCCAGGATATTAAAAAATAATGAGAACTTTCCCTTTTAGAAACTATAAATTTGGAAAATTGAAATAAATAACGGCAAATTTCCCAAAATGGTTCACAAAAAAAAAAAAAAAATTATCAGACATAAATTGTACATTTTCGCCAGCTATATATTTTTCTTTATTAAGATTTTGTCTATCTCTCACGGTGCATACGTTATGCAGTCATTCAGAATGAAAACGATTTCTGAGGACATTCACAGAAAATCCTTGATATATAGTTTATTTCTAATGAAAATATATTAAATATATAGTAGTTTAATCAAAATCGTTATTCACTCGAAAAATATTGGTAAACATTTAACATACATTATAGTGGATTGGATGGATTTTCGTAAGAGAGAGACAGAGAGAGAGGGAGAGAGAGAGAGAGAGAGAGAGAGAGCGAGAGAGAGAGAGAGAGAGAGAGAGAGAGAGAGAGAGAGAGAGAGAGAGAGAGAGAGAGAGAGAGAGACACGCTTTACTTGAATATCAAATTTGGTATTTTACCAACTTTTCGTTTTTAAGTCCTGCTATTCACACACACACACACACACACACACACACACACACACACACACACACACACACACACACATTTTTCTGCATATCCTTTTTTCTTTCCTTGTCCTTTTTAGTCAGGAGACCTCAAAACATATCTCTAGTGAAATATCATTATGACATTTTTGGGTGGAGCCCAATACTTTCATTGCCTAATATGTAAGTGATAGACAAATAAAATGTTATTATTTAGTATGTGCAAAGAGGGTTTTGGAACGATATTTAATTTGGCACAAGTTAATTGCCATGATAATTGTATAATTTGTATAGGAATGTAAAAAAACGTATAGGAAAGAAATATGAAAATTACTTAAAGAATGAATATAGTCACCTTGCTATATTAAATAAGTATAAGATAAACATAAAACTTGTGAAACGGAATCTCATTGAACGAGAACATTTTCAAATATTGGAGCATTAATGAATAACTTTCAATATAAAAATGTATACATTTTTGGAAGTTCTAGATGTCGCTTGGTTCAGAAACGGAGGGAAGTTAATAATAGATTAGCACTGTAGGAGGTAGAGGAAAGTGGAACGTTCTTGTATGAAACCCAGTGGAATGGCTCAGGTTATTTCGTCTATGGCCCGCATTTGGGAGGTTCGGTTTCGATTCCCGTGGCCGACCTACCTGACCCATGGGTTTTTTCAGGGTTTTCCCGGGTCGCTCACTAGATGAATGCTGGGTAGGTTAATTACATCTCCTGAATTTCCTGTCGCTCTATTTCATCTCCAATATCATTTCATATCATCTCTCATTTGGTGGTCTCTTTCAGGGTAGATGCGTCGGCGGTCGTCTCGGCAGTGCATGGCGGGGTGATATGCTCTGTGGTAAGCTACTTCCTCCTCCGTTAGGTCGGTTGCCGGTCTCTGAACCGGCTGCTGGGGCCGTCTCCGGACCACAGTGGGGGTGGGGGTGGGGGAATGTCCGTTGTCCTGGCCTCCGGGGGAGGTTTCGATCTAAGTAAAAATATAGGGACCCTACCCTCTGCACTGTCGTGGCTCCCTGGTATGACCACCCTCTGTCTCCTCTAGCCTTATTCGTCCTCCTGGAGATACCCCACTCGGGGACATAGGTACAACAGATCAAGACTGGTCGCACTGCCGAATCCCCTCCGTAGTAATCCTAATACTAATCCTAACTTTATATAAGGCAGATACGAAAGTATACCATGCACAAGAGATATAGTTACGCAGTAAACAAACATTTGGATTACGTTGAGAGGTTCCTAAAGTTTGCTAACCGCGACGAATTTAAAGTTAATAACGAATATGTACACAGAATTATTATTATTATTAAAGTTCGTTGCGTCGAGTGCTTAGTCTCACATAATTTTCAAATGATCACATTTATTTTATACAAGAGACGTGTGTATAATAATCCGTGACTTTTTTAGATTTTGTTGCTAACGAAGCAATAAGTAAAAGAGGTTTCATTTCCTGGGAAGAAATATGTAATATTTATATTCGTATTGTGCAACAAGTAAAGATAATTGTTCAGCTAGAAAGGTATTAGTAAGCGCTGACAAATTATTCTTTGAAAAATAAGAATACATATAGTTATACTTCATTATCTTTATAATTTGGAAGCCATATTATTTTGCTATTGTTGAAGCATGTATATATTTCTCTGATAGTGAAAGAGATTTAATTGAATTTATTACGATTTTGGAAAATCGTTTTCTTAATAGACGACACTACAGTTTATATTCTAACTTGAGTTACTATTCAAGTAGCAATAACACAAATAACCCTGATATCCAAATTTGCTGCTATGAGTCTCATAATCTTAAGGTAGCCAGTTAGACAACAAATTAAAAAATACACACCCACAACTATTCCAGTTATGGACTTAGTTTGCCATCATTTTACGCAATGGTAGTTAATACACTCGTACAAAATGAAAAATGAGCAGAACAGCTGATTATTATGAACATGCTGTTATTTTGCAAATGGTTTCTACATGATAAGTCAATCAATCAGAAATGCTACTTCTAGTGCCATCATTTGTGATTTTAGTTTATGACCAGTTATCTGGATCACACAAATCCACTGGCAATTGGAGTTCTGCTGTACTTGCCTACATTCAGAAATTAAGGTGGGGGGGGGGGCAATGGCAACGACAGTGACCTTATAGCTAGGTTTTTATAACGCTATGTAGGTTGTATTATTTTTAAAGCAAGATGCATCTATTAATTCTTTGTATATTATCACTGTAAGATCAATGTAATTAATAATTATACTTGAATAGTTATTCTTGCTATGACAGACACAACACACCCATTCGGACAGCATGCTGAGCAAGCGGTTAGGGTTGGGAAATAACTGAGAAATAACGAGTCCTATGTTCAAGCACGACTAATGACGAAGTTTATTCTGAAACATGCACTACCCACTCTGGGCTAATGACGCATATTAATTTCCCCTGTTAGGATATACTAGTGGTTCCTAAATATGAGACCAATCATCTAAATTTGACCGCCTCGGTAGCGTAGATGTTAGAGTGTCTGCCTCAAGTTCAATAGGTCTCGAGTTCGATTCTCGGTCGGAGTAAATTTCTGGATAAGCTTTTACGGGGTTTTCCTTTATCCTGAAAGACGAATGTTGGGTAACTCTAAGCAATGGACCCTGGGCTCATTTGAGCATCATTTCACCCATTTTATTCATCGTGGGTTATGACTTAACGTTAGAGAACGTATTTTTTTTAAAGTCATCTACAAAAATAGGCTTTCATTCTGTCAAACGTTTTAGATGTTTTGTAGTTCAGATAAATGAGCGTCTTAAGAAAACGGCAGTTGATGCCACAAGTGCTCAGAAGATCTCAATACGGGCTATAACCATCTGACATCAGCCTCTCTGTGCTTTGTACTATATAGTCTGGTGTATGATCCGGATAAAAGCGTGACAGAATCGTCAGGAATATATCCCAACGTAATTGGTGGATATAACATTATATTGATAACGCATGGGTGTTATGCCAAAATATATGTTCTCTATGCTGGAAAAGTACAAGAGTGAAACATTAATATGAGATGCCTCCAGAAGGAAACTGAGTTTTGGACTGTTGTCCTTTAGGCACAGAATTTCGCTTTTATTTGTGAACTTAGTGTACTGTGACTTTGTGGGTTCGTAGAATTAAAAGCCCAACTTGCCGAAATTCTAAATGTTCTTTATTTCCGTCGAAATACACTGTTCAGTTCCCACGTAACAGCATTACATCACATATACACACCACAATCTACGAAGGTCGATGACAATAACAATCAGCTCTCGTTACACAGCATTTGTTCACAATTGTTTACTGTTTACTCATAACTCTCTGCTGTTCTCCGCTTAGCTCTCCCGCGACTGTTTTACAACTTGCAACTCCCTCTTGGCCAATCGTCGCTTCTTTAAATACTTCACTGAAAATTTATAGATTATTCGAAAATAAACCAGAAACCGAATAACCCCTATCAGTCCAGAAGTAACTAGAAATTTCCATTTATCTCATTTTTTTGGTTTTGTTTTGGAAAACCTTTATCTGCATGTTATCTTCGTCTGCCGGCTCTTGGTTTTCATACTGCCCACCTATCAGTTCCTTTTGTGTAAACAAGCCGCGTGATTGTAGATACGGGTTCGCGACAGTACTTTGTCCGTTAGGTTAACATTCATGGGGAAATTCGGTTCACATGGAAGCACTGACTTATAATTAGGGCTAGGAAGTTGAGGAAAAATCATTTTTTCACCGAGTGTCTGAAGATTAGGCCCAATGTTGTATATGTTACTTTTGGGTCAGCATAGCCCAGAAAATGCAGGGTTTTATTTGTGCTTTACTGTCTTTTCAGCTACTTATTGATTTAAAGATCCTTTTTTAGAATTTTATTTGTCCTTTTTATATTTTTAGCTACTTGTTTTATTTTTTCCCCAATATTTAGGTCCTTTTCGGAATATTTTAGGTATTTTTAAAGGTCCTTTTTAGACAATTCATAAGTCCTCAACTTCCTAGCCCTACTTATAAGAAAAGGGTACTCAATACCCTCCTATGTATCTTAAGTGTCAGGATCAATAATCCTACCCGTATTTTGTAATATTGCCCACGGCTGAACATGTTAGTCCAGAAAGGCAAGACGACAAATAATTTAGTCCTGTTATTTTTAAAGTTTCAGTTTATGTTATTATGTTAATTAAATATGGCACAACGGTTTCATACAAATAGATTTGTGTTTGTTTTATTGAGTCATATTCATATTTTGGTGATTGATCTGCATCAGCCTCTAACCTGGTGGATTTTTAATCATTGCTTATGATTATTTATTCTGTTGAAGGTTATGATGTGTATTCATCTATCTTCATAGAAATAAAGCTGGATTTGACAATTTCTAACAAAAAATGTACATAATGGATACAGAGGGCACAATCGTCTTCACAGTTCTGAACTACAGTTAAACTCTTAACGTATTTTCTAGTTTTGTTTCTTTGTTTTTGTCTGATTCCTATTTCTAGCCCCACCTGTGCTCCGATGAGCACAGTTGATCATCAAATTTTTAAACCCCCACCTGAACTTATCTCCTCTATTCTGAAATAGCATGTTACTTAAGTCATCCGCCACACCGTCTTGCTACAGAGTGTTCCCTCTTCAATTTCGACATTTCCGTCTTATTGATACCTCCCTGGTTCCAATCTGCTTCCAAAGGTCAATATTTATAATCAAATCCCAGCCTTCTCTAGGGTAAAGTTGCAGCATGATTTTATCTTTGAAGTTAAGGACAAAGTTGGACAAATGTACAGCAGTGCTGGAATTACATAACTTTCAGAAACGCTCTTTCTTGCGTTAGTATTCAAATTGTGTGCATTAAAACCAATTTGAGGCTAAAGAATTTCTTGTAGGCTACTCAGATTGTTTTAACTTTTCCCTTAAGCCTTATCGAAAGAAGTAATTAGGTTCAAATACAAATAGCTCCATAAGTATTCTGACACACCCGCCAACAGTCTTATAGTTCTTTTTGACTTACTAAGGTAATACAGTTTCATTTTGCAACAAAAATTGTGTAACCATAGGTCTTTATGCAGAAAGAATTCAGTCCTACGCATAAAAATTTTCCTCTTTGATAGCAGAGGGCCTCTTAAGTTAAATAATAGCGGTATTCCACCAAATATTGAACCAATGCCAAAATGAGCACTTATATTCTCCTCAAATCTAGATAACCTGGAGTAAAGGCATTTTGTATGACGATTCAGTTGAACTATGTGTAACTATATTATATGATACAATATTTTAGTAATCAAAACTTACAAAATAATCCGTATGGTGAGAAAGAATAAAATTAGTAACATCAGAGTTTGTTTAGTTTATTTTTCTGCAAATTGTAAATACGCTCCATAAAGCTGGCGGCCTTGTATCGTAGATTTTCGACGCCTAAAAGTACCTCAAGCCCGATAAAGAGAATTCTGTGCAAAATTAAGAGGTCTTTCACGGACGGTATAGAATTAGAACCGCAGCAGTTAAGGAGCGTCATAAATAGAAATCAATTTCAATTTCATGTGAGGTTTACTGAATAACATCGCTTATACACAGCCATCCGTGGATATTCGTGATATCCAACAGAAAAAAAAATATCAAGATGTCAATGACATCAAGAGAAAACATTTTAAAAGACTTTGATGAGTTATGCCTGAGATTTTAGATCATAACATAGGAGGAATTAACCTCAGGTAAGAATAATTTGTACTATGCATATAATGGTGGGTACGTTTTGGTCCAACCTAACAAAACTCCATTTCTTCTAGGACATCTTTAGGAATTGTGGGAAATTAAATAGTAGTGAATCTCGGGTTATAGTGGTATATTCCTGTACTACCTGCAACTGTCATACTAATTCTTACACCAATATTTACTATTTTTCTATTGCTTCTGAAAATCCCCTACCTTCATTCAATTTCAACTTGAGGTATATAGACGTGCGTTCATATTTCAGAGTGAAATTTCTATTCACTTGAGCGCTGATGTTTCATCAGTATGAGGTAACTAGTTCTGTAGAAACTGGAACAAATGCGCGTATCCAATCACATCCTCGTCGGGAAACATGGCTTCATAACAATGTTATTCACTTTGTTGGCGAAGTAAAATCATGTATCGCATAGCCCGGGTCATTGTTCAAGCAGTCATTTCTTTTTGGGGAGCGGTTTGCATCAGTTCCGTACCTGATCTCTATCAAAGGAAGTTGTATAACACACTTGAGAATTATTCAAGGTTTGGTGAAAGTTGACGGTGTTCCGACGCTGATGCTGTTTCCGGTCTGCCAGAGTTGGAAACATTAACTATGCACATCTTCTACAAATCTGTGTTTGTGGGCAAAGAAACTAGCGCAACGGTCAGATGCCTCATCTGTGAGATATCCTAAGGGTCTGGATCCTACAAATTATTCTCCATTGTATATTTTTGTAACCTTTAATTCATTGAAAGTATTCACAAGAAAAATCCAGTAAAACACTCTCTGATGTACGGATTACACAATTTCCCGTTGCTTTAGGTATGAGTTGGGTTGCCTGACCAAAAAGTTTGATAGCGATATACATTCTGGTACCTTTAGCTTCACATCGCTTCTTCTCCTACTGTTGAATTTAATGAAATCAAATGTGATCGTTCAGCAATCCCAGTTATGGGCTTTTATTACTATACACATCAAAACAAGTCTTTAGATATGTATTTAAATGTAATTAAAGTTCCTTTCATTTTATTTTTAGTTGAACGTCATCCAGCCATACATATTCAAAGCAACTAATGAATAAACGTGAAAAGAATCACGACTTAAGCACTAAACAGCAATTCAAATCAGTAATGTTGCGCTTTTTACATTTGAAACTCTTGCTCTCATCCTCTCTCTTTCTTTCTCTCTCTCTCTCGCTCTCTCTCTCTCTTTCCCTATATAGATAAACATTTTATTTCGTAATATTAAACTATTATAATTACTGTAAAAATATTAAGGGAGACAAAGATTTTATTGAACAAAGATCATCGAAGAAAAACCAAAGAGTTTCATAATGTTAGTGAATTCTTTTTAAACTTTGTTAGCAGACTGAAACCTCTAGTCCCTGCTTTAGTTAAGAAGTATTTTATATTTGCTATGCAACCATGCAACTCTCTTAAAAACTATTGCTCGCAAAAACAAATTAGTGAATATTTTATAGCATTGGAGGGTTCAAGGATATTACATTAATATTCCATGGAAATCTCATTTTACTTAATGCCATTTATTCCTCTCTGTATCCAAACACCTTTGGCACTTATACCTTAAAACATCAATTTGAAATTTTCCATAAATAGTTATTATCGACAAGGATAAAATTGATAAGCTAACGATATTTTGAGAAAAAATTGTAAGAGGACAACAAATCAAATAATACAGTGTAAATCAAAATGATATACAGAATATTTTTATAACACGCGAAGAAAATGAGCTTCTTACCTTAAAGAAAGAAAACCGCCCTTTTATAGAGACAAAATCACATGTTCTCAATGCATATTAAGTTAAAAAGATGTTTCCTTTTGAGTATTTAAATTTCAATGAAGACATAGTATATACATCTAACAAGAAGTATTTTATTGAAGTTTACAGTTTACCTAAAGTGGGCACGCAGTAAAGTTTATAATACATCGCAGGACTGACATTCGGAGTAATGACAAAATTCCAGATGAGTAGCTTCGCCAATCGGGATTTGCCAATCCTAACACTAGTTAGGAGAGTGAGAGATAACTACGATATGTTTACATCACAATGCCTTCACTTTATAGTCCATTTTATAATAAGACTGACATCACAACTAAAGTGTTCACATCATTAATGCGAAACCAGCTCCTATAACGTGATTTACTCCAAGTGGAAAACGCATTCTGGTGTCTCTAACTGACCAAAGTTAGACATGTATCGATTCCTATTATATGGAAGCGGGGCAGCAATGAACACTGCTTCAGCTAATGAAGGATGCGGTCGTCACAGAAGCAGAAGTACAATTGCTGCATCAAAGTCTCTATGAACTGTGACGAAGTTGTTATCTGCTCTTCAGAGAAGCAGAAAACCAGTTGCTGTACTACCCATGCCTCTGTGCCCACGTGTCGAAAACGCCATCAACTCTCTACAGAAGCGGACCTAGTGTTGCTGTACCCATGCCTTTGTGGAAACGTGTCGAAGTTGCCATCTTCTCTTCACAGAAGCAAAGGTCCAGTTGCTGTATCCATTCCTCTGTGGACACGTGTTGAAGCAAGATGGTAATGTTGCAGGGATGAGATCTATGTATAAGACGAAGTGCCCGGCACACGCCGATCCACGCGGTATTTCCCAACAAATCCTTCGCAATATGACCATGTAGAGTAGCTGCAAAATAAGAATGAACATGGGCTTAGCCAATACAGTGACTGTGCTCTATTGGCGTTGCCAGTTCTAAAGCGAACGGCCTACAGAGATGGAAGATATATATCTGTTTTTGTCTCTCTGAAACAGCCTGGCTACTGAGCTCCGTTATCGCTTCGATGAGTTGCAGTTATAATACAAACATATCGTAAAATTCTATATAAAGAATAGCACGAAATACGGAAAGCACAAACTGTTCCAACATAATTCTTGTTGCAGTGATTTTGATTAACCCAAGTTACAACCAAATAAAAGATGGGCTTAGAATCATTTGTACATTTAACGTTGGGCATTTTGTGCAGAAATTCTTATCTTGTAGCAACAATATCACTTCTTTCAAGCAGATATTTGCAACCATCACTGGTTCTCCTATAATTAAAACCAAGCTGTTTCAAAATGTTATAAATAGAAGATACAGAGCCCGTATATTATATTTTATCCATCACCAAATTGGTCCGCCGTTTGGTACTTGGACATTCACCCTTGCCTTATAAATCAAATTGTTCTAGTAAAACACACTTTTGAAAATGGTCAAAGTTGGTAGCACGTTTTACCACTGCTCAGTGGTTTCCAGAAAACCAAAATATGCGTGAACTATTTAGTAAACTGCTTCTCTAACAATGTTCATCACTGAATGGGCACTCTCCTGCCATTAATTCTCGACACAGCGAAATTCGTACGTTCGTATCCTTCCTTAATTGAGAGCTAGTTGAAAAACCATTCTCATGGAAGATAATATTTCTAGCGTGCCTATGGAAAATCTTAAGAGTTGTCTCGCAGTAACTACTAGGTACACTAGTACTATTCGACTGGTTCTGTCTTTCATCTATCTGAACTTGTTAGTGTCCAATTCTCGTGGGCATAAGTTAACGGGAATTGACATAGATTTATAGAATTTTAATCAAGTTGTTTTAATGTTTTATTTCTCAATGTTCTTATTGTTCCACACATTCTATAGACTCTGCTTATTTTTGTGTTAATCTCAGTTTTGGCAGTGGGATACATTAAATCGCAAATAGCTAAAATTATTTACCTGTCCTATTACTTTATTATTTTTTTACTATTTTACTTCTTAAGTGGTTTGTCCCTTGGAACGCCAATTCCACACTCTATTCGTTTATTATTATTATTATTATTATTATTATTATTATTATTATTATTATTATTATTATTATTATTATTATTATTATTATTATTATTATTATTATTATTATTATTATTATTATTATTATTATTATTATTATTATTATTATTATTATTATTATTATTATTATTATTATTATTATTATTATTATTATTATTATTATTATTATTATTATTATTATTATTATTATTATTATTATTATTATTATTATTATTATTATTATTATTATTATTATTATTATTATTATTATTATTATTATTATTATTATTATTATTATTATTATTATTATTATTATTATTATTATTATTATTATTATTATTATTATTATTATTATCATCATCATCATCATTATTATTGTTTGAAGGAAAACAATCGTCAGGAAAATCGTTCTGGCTACCAAATTCGATCATAATGCATTGTTAGATGATAAATTATAACATCCAAATCCACTCAGATGCTTATTCTTTGAGTTTGAAAAAAAATGACACAAAAATACATTTAAAAGTTTTTGGTTTGGGAATAAGACACCTGACACAATCTGTAACAACATATCGAATATTAACTGCAATAAAACCGTTTATTAAAGTATAGTTTCAGAAGTAAAGTAATATTGACTAGTAAAACACTGAGTTCCTGCGTCGTACTATAAATGCCGTTTACAAAATAACTGTATAGATACGAGGTTCGGCTGATAAGTCCAGGACCTCCCATAGAGATGGCACCACTGGGCCACCTTGACAGATAGCATAAGCTGCATAATATAGTTTAACTCTAGACTAGCTTGTATCCATAGTTACAGGTTAATAGCTTGTTTAGTTTTTGAATGACAGCATTTTAAACAAGTGAAGAGATTTCACAAAAATGGAGGATTTGGAAAAAGAGCAGTGAATAAATTGTTACATTTGAAGAATTTGACGTCTAAAGAAATCAAGAAGGAAATGGACAGTGTATTGAAAGATTCTGCCCCTTTATATACAATGATTAAAAGGTGGGTTACAGAGTTTAAAATGGGACGTACGCGCACTAGTGTTGAGCCTGCTCTGAGACGCCCTGAGGAAGTCATAACTCCAGGGATCATTAAAAAAATGCATCGTTTAGTACTGGAAGACCGCAGGTTAAAGTTGTTTGAGATAGCAGATGCTGTAAATATATCAAAAGTACGTGCAGGTAATATTTCAAGTAATGTTTTGGGCTTTCACAAGGTCTGTGCCAGATATATGCCGCCTTTGTTGACACTTGATCAAATGTCGCAAAGAAAAAGTGCTTCTGTTAAGAATTTTGGAGCTCTACCGTAAAAATCCCAGTGAAGTTTTAAGACGGCTTATTAGCATGGTTGAAACTTGGATACATCACTACACTCCAGAAAGTAAATCACGGTCAAAGCAGTGGACTGTACCAGGTGAACCAACTCCTAAAAAGGCAAATTTAATTTTGTCAGCTAACAAGGTTATGATGAGTGTTCTCTTGGGTGCACAGGGAATTACTTTTATTGATTACTTGAAAAAGGTAAAAGTATCACTGGCGACTACTACGCAGGCTTACTCCAAAGTTTGAGTGATGAGGTGAAAAGAAAATACCTCATTTGGCAAAGAAAAGAGTCTTATTTCTTAACGACAATGCTCCGGCCCATCGCTCAGCCATTGCAATGGGAAACATGTGCGAATTAAAGCTGGAATTGCTTGAACATCGACCCTATTCGCTAGATCTAGCACCCAGTGACTACTACCTGTTCCTGAAACTCAAAAGATTTCCCGGAAGATGAAGATTTCACAGCAACTAGGTCATTGATGCTGTAAAAAGCTATATTGAGGTCCATCATAAATGGTACTACAGAGATGGTTTAGTTGAATGAGAACACCGATATGACAATTGTATTGGCCTTTCTGGAGATTACGTTTAGAAATAAAGAAAAAAATTGAGGGGGGCAGGAGTTATCAGACGACCCTCGTGGGTTCGTAGAATTAAAAGGCCGAGTTGCAGAAATTAAAAATCTCCTTTATTTTCGTAGAAATACTCTTATAGATTACAGCAGCATTACGTTACATCAGTCTACCGAGGTCGATCACAATAACAGTGAGAGCAGGTTACATCCTTAGCTCTCGTTACAACAACACAGCTGGCTCTTTCATTTCACAACACTGTTTCATAACTACCTCTGTCCTGCTGGCGTGTCATAATCCCTTTTATATCTCCATTCATGATTACCAGACTGTTCTAGATTATCTTCAGTCCTCTTAACTGGCAAATGCCGAGAAGTATGCTAGTTCCGAAATTTTCGTTCCCAAATTTTCTTTTCTTATAATTACAATTTTCATTTGGTGGCTCTTAGGCGCTGACCTATTTATCGCAAAATCGTGGGTTCAAATCCGAGTCAGATCGATGGTTGTTAATTGTGTTTAAAAGCGATAGTTCTATGTCAATAGGTTTACCGGCGAGTCGAATTTCCGGCACATCTGGCGCTGATATGATCCCGGCAATTGACAGTGTCGTTAACAAATAAAATACTTATTATAGTATTTTTATTTCTTGTATCATCAGTGTCCACCGTGAGTGGTGCCGTAAGCACTAAGAACAGGCGTTACACACTTAAAAAGTAAAGAGAATTGCCCTTTACATTCCCGATAGAGGCCTTCCGGTCGGTACACCTAGATAATAGGACGAGCAAACAGAGAGGTGTAAAGCTTTTATTAGAATGCAAACATGCTGGAGTCCTAAAAGAAAATATATTTGCGAATATTACTTTATCTTTGTATTAAGAATGCCACAGAGTTGATTTATAAGTTGTTACTGTACACAAAATGCGTCTTAAATAAAACAAAGACGCACAAATTTCACTTCAAGCAGTAAACTCAGATGGTCTCAATTTAGAAAACAACGCAATACTTACGCTAAATCCTTTTAATAACCCAAGGTCAGAAAACTGTTATATTTACGGGGTCAGAGATAAGATACCCCAAGAACATTTCGAGAAAATCGACATAGAACGCGTATTAAAACATTCAAAGGCTAGAGTTTCAAAATTCACTTTCACTTTTATATTCTGAATATTTACACTTGTAAAAGGTAACAATGGAGACGAAAACACTAAATATTTACCCCGTTCTGGAAGTCCTAAAGTATGGAATAATGAGGATACACGCCAAGTTTTGCGAGAAAATCCGCAAAAGGTACCCGTAGGCTTTCCGAAGAACTTGGTGCATTAAAAGATACTATACATCGCCACATTAAAACACTTGCAAAATCATATAGAAGCTGGAGATCTGTACCTCCTGAACTGACACTTCAACAGGATGAACGTTGAGTGGATCTCTGTCTTTAGCTTATCCGTAATCCCATGGATGATAGATTTGTCAGGAGAATTGTCTCTTGTGATGAAAAATGGGTATATTACCGAAACCCTGATGCCTCAAAACAGTAGCTTCATCCCCGCCAAACTACCAAAGTCAAGGTCAAAAAGAATTATTGCAGCCATCATTGGTTCTCTTATAATGAAACTCAAGATATTCCAAAGAAGATACAGAGCCCGTATATTCTTTTTTATCCCTCATTAAATTGGTCCGCCTTTTAGTATTTGGATATTCACCAGTGTCTTATAAATCATAAATTGTTCTACGTAAAACACACTTTTGAAAATTCCACTGCTCATACTTTCCAGAAGGCCTAAATATGCGAGCTTCCAATTTAGTGAACTGCTTGGCTTCTTTAACAATCTTCATCAAAGAATGGGCACTCTCGTGCCATTAATTCTTGCCACTCAGTGAAACCTGTACGTTCATAAACTTCCTTAATTGACAGCTGTTTGAAAATAGAATTATCATAGAAAATAATATTTCTAGCGTGCCTATGTAAAATCTTACGAGTTGACTCGCAGTCACTGCTAGGTACAATAGTACTGGGCTTGCTATGCGACATATTGATTAACTTTGAAAAGCAAGTTTGCACTCTTAAAAGATCAGAACTTTACTAAAAGCAAGTTACAAAATGCACTATCACCTGTCTGTTTGTCTTCATAGAGCATGATGGTCTATTTCATTAGTGATGGATTTAAAGCCGGTATTTAAATGCAAACAGGGAGCACAACATTGGAGGTAATGTCACTTTATTTGCAGCATTCGTATGTGGACAACAACTGCTCAACGAAAACGGTGTACCAAACTCCAAATTGAAATTCCTTGGCCATTTCCTTGGACCTTTCTTTGGTAACTAAACTAACGCTTGTTTAAATTAATAATAATAATAATAATAATAATAATAATAATAATAATAATAATAATAATAATAATAATAATAATAATAATAATAATAATAATAATAATAATAATAATAATAATAATAATAATAATAATAATAATAATAATAATAATAATAATAATAATAATAATAATAATAATAATAATAATAATAATAATAATAATAATAATAATAATAATAATAATAATAATAATAATAATAATAATAATAATAATAATAATAATAATAATAATAATAATAATAATAATAATAATAATAATAATAATAATAATAATAATAATAATAATAATAATAATAATAATAATAATAATAATAATAATAATAATAATAATAATAATAATAATAATAATAATAATAATAATAATAATAATAATAATAATAATAATAATAATAATAATAATAATAATAATAATAATAATAATAATAATAATAATAATAATAATAATAATAATAATAATAATAATAATAATAATAATAATAATAATAATAATAATAATAATAATAATAATAATAATAATAATAATAATAATAATAATAATAATAATAATAATAATAATAATAATAATAATAATAATAATAATAATAATAATAATAATAATAATAATAATAATAATAATAATAAACAACGAATTGAGTGTGGAATCTTAATACCAACCAGAGATTTAAATTGCAGTTGGCAGTTTTGTGCAAATGCTTTCCTTCTAGCTTTCTTCTTTATTTCAGTTTAAATGCTGAAGTGGACCTTTTGCTGATTCCAAAACGACTCAATATGCAGCAGTAACAATTGAAGAGGTTTTAGTAAACCAAACTTAGTCCGAAAACGTCATTTAGTGGAAGCTGAAAAGCTTTCCCTTTGTACATTTTATGATTTAACATAATAAACAAGCATAGAAGTCATGCCTCGGGTTATTTCTATCGATGTAGCTTCAGATATCGATCAATATGGCATTTTAGCAGATCCCAATATAATTGTAAATACCAATGTTAGTGATGTTCTGAAGGGAATGAAACTTAAAAGCGGAATAATTCGGACATTTAATTAATTATTTATGTATGTATTGGTCAAATCTGCGCATTTCTCACAAAAGTTATTATTCAATACAATACAATAGAACAACATTCAATACAATATTTTTAACCCCTGGAATGTTTTACCTACCTTCTGTTTACTCAAATAATTATGAAACTTAGCTATCGATAACCATACCATAATAAAGAAATTCAAAATAAACAAAGGCCTCTAATGGCATAAGGACTCACCAACTTCTTGTATTATACTTAACTTTTGTATAGAGAATGGTGTATTGACAACTCATTAATCATTTATTAATTGTATACGTGCGATTTCAAATGCAGTGTACATTAGAACTTAACATTCTAGCACGGTTTTTTTAACAAAATAAACATTTCGCACGTAGAACCACAATGTTACGTTGTTGTAATACGTGGCCGATGCATGCACGTTACAACGAGTTTTTCTTTATGTCAGGTTCCCTTTCAATTTACCATTTAACTGTCAAACATATTATTTTTGTTCTTTCAGACTAATACATTTTATAATGTAGTTTTCATGAACTATCTCGTCAACTCACATTTTAATAAACCTTACACAACGAAAATAATTTGTTGTGTAAACCGTTTTGAATTGGCGTTCCAAGGGACAAACCACTTAAGATGTAAAATAGTAAAAAAATAATAAAATAATAGGACAGGTAAATAATGTTAGCTATCTGCAATTTAATGTATCCCACTGCCAAAACTGAGATTAACATAAAAATAAGCAGAATCTATAGAATGTGTGGAACAATAAGAACATTGAGAAATAAAACATTAAAACAACTCGATTAAAATTCTATAAATCTATGTCAATTCCCGTTAACTTATGCCCACGAGAATTGGACACTAACAAGTTCAGATAGATGAAAGACAGAACCAGTTAAAATGAAATTCTTATGAAGATGACATTAGTAGATAATTAAAGATATTCAACTTAAACCTCAGAATAAATAAAATAATAAATAACTGGTTAGAACACATAGAAAGGGTGTCACAAAATAGATTACCACAGAATTTACTTTCATTCCAGCCTAACGGTAGTAGAAGAGCTGGACGTCCATGCGTCAGCTAGAAAAACTCGATCTCTTGATGTAGAAACAAAGTTATAAATAAAGAGAATAACAAATTTTCAATGATTTAAGAAACCTAGGTTCTCATGGAAGTATTTCATATATAAGATCGCCAGATCCTCTTGGTGGGAAGGTCCGATGCGACAGTCACACCAACCTCACTGGTTATAGTTCAAATGTCGGCTATGTGATGTCTAAATTGTGGGTGTTCTTTCGAAACAGTATACACCCGGCCACGGTGGAAAAGGTGGCACTAGCCCATGTAGCAATCATAACTTCCCCTCTTGTCAGATTCCTTAGTATACCCATTTTTCATTTTACTCCCATTACCACGGACATAGTAGGTAAAAAAATAATATTCCTCTCCAAAATTCGATAACAATGTTTCACTGGAAATACCTTCGAGATCCACCTAATCCAAAAGTTTTAGGTACAGGCCCTTTTATGTATGTCTGTGCGTGTGAGTGAGTGAGTCTGTGTTTGAACAGTGTGACTCAAAAACGAAAAGCCGGCGAAACAGCCAAACTTGGTACCTATTGAAGTTCATTTTCCAGGTATGCCAAATGAAGATATTTAACAAAATCCCTCATCCCAAAATAACCTTTATAAAGGCTAAAATCATCCTTTAAAAAGTCAGTTCCGTTCCAAAGTAATGTTGTGTGTCTGGTGGAACTTTGAAGGTGTGATTCCAAACCGGCGGTGATTGATTATTCTCAACAACTGCAACAAGTTCATGACATTTTGAGATGGAGTTACCCAGCATTAGTTAACTGAAATAAGAGTTCGATTGCAACAGGACAATGCAACACCTCATACTGCACATAAACCATGGAAAGAATTCAGAAATTGGAAGTGCTCAAACTGCTACCACACGCATCTGACAGTACAATGTTTTCCGATCCGTGGCCCATTTTCGAGGTGGAACAAATTTTGACAAAATTGAAACAGTGCAATTACGTGTCACCGAATTCTTCGCATCAAAAACCAGAGATTGGTACCACCGTAGGATAATAGACCTCGCTGAACGATGGCTCAAGTCCATAAAATCTAATGGTCACTTTTAGATAAAAAATAAATCCTTGAAAATGAGTTAATTGCTTGTCAGAACACATTTCAAATAATTTTTTTTCTTAAAAACGACATTACTTATGATACACTATCTATATAAGAAAGATTATTTTTAAAATGTCATACTGTGGGACATGTGTCATAGAATAGCAAAATTCAGTTTTGAAACTCAGTAACACAATAACTGCAAAAGGTATAAGCTTTAAAACCCTTCGAAGTTTTTTTTTTTTTTTGGGGGGGGGGCGGAGGTATAATATCCGTTCATAATTCATACAGCACCACAGGTTGCGAATAATGATGATACTGAAATGAAATGATAATTGTGACTGAAGATTTTGGGTAAAGTGGTTCTAGGCTGGTTTGTGTACCTTTCTGCCTTTTGAGGAAAACGTAGATAAAAAACCTCAGTTAGGGAGGACGGAGACATACCGAACACTTCTATGTTTACATAAAGCAGACATAACATTAAATTTTGAGCCAAATTTATTGAAAACTTTAGAAATTAGCGTACTTGTATCTGTTGAATAGGTATGTAGTACAGTTACTCGGTAATTCAATCCCAATCTGCATGAGACATCGAGCCATCCAGAGAGATTAACCTGAAGAAATGGAGAGATTTCTAACACAATGTGCACGTCCTTACTCTTAGATTTCACCTTTCAACGAAATAAATATCTACAATTTCGAACACTGAAAGAAATTAACATAATTACATGATTGAAACGAAGCGAAGCATTTCTTC
Source organism: Mantis religiosa (assembly GCA_030765055.1). NCBI lineage: Eukaryota > Metazoa > Arthropoda > Insecta > Mantodea > Mantidae > Mantis > Mantis religiosa. The sequence continues at coordinate 307,885,242 of CM060950.1, read as the reverse complement.
GGAATACGTCCTGCCTCAGCCGTAACCGCTAAATTTCCGCTATTGTAACAAGTCACGCTTTTTGTGTCGAAAAATAATGTTTTAATAGCAAATTTCAATCCGTTACAGGACAGAGTAGTGTAAATAATGTTTTAATAGCAAATTTCAATCCGTTACCGAACAGAGTAGTGTAATAAGAAATGGCAAATCATATGAGTGCTATTATTTTATTTCCAGCTGCATTATTCAAGAACCTGAAATTGTGACCTACATATATATTGCCGTTTTGTGTTGTTCGTTTACAAATTGAAAGTAGGTACGGCTTTCGCTTGTACACTGTTGTCGTCTTATAAATATAGTACCGTCCTTAGTTTAAAAATATCAAGTGCATTTATCTTTCTGGGTTCGAGGAGTAAACTAGCGTGTAAGGGAATACACCTCAGAAAATTCTGCTTTCTAAAGTTTTCGTTCAATTTCGCTGAACATAAAACCCGTATTTGTTTTAAATTTCGTTTCGAGCATTTGAGTTTTCAAGTTAGTGAGATTAAAATAATAATATGACGCGCTGTATTGTGTAAGCTTTTCATAAGCAATTTCGGATGATTTATAAGAAAGCCGAAACGATAGACATTTTTAACGAGCAAGATCACTAAACAAAACGTTTAAACTCCCAAGTTAAAATGTAAATAATTGCCGTTAATATTCCGCGACTAAAGATATTTAGGGACCATAAAATGAAAATCTGTTCCGACTTTTTACATTATAAATATCTATATTAAGTAATGCTGGTCAAAACTCCAGAGTAAATCAGTTTTTAATTTTCAAATTTGTTTTTTTTTTTTTAGAATTACTTTTTCAATACATTTACTTTTTAACGATGTTCCATAGGATGCAATAAAGTTTTTATCCAGTTCTTCTGAAATTTGTCATGTAGATTCCCAAAACACACGCAATTAAATCGGTCTTATAATAACTTGTTTTTCTTTTGAATGGATTTTGAGTGACAAATTTGTGCATTATAAACGACAGAGTAAATGACAGAGTTCTTTTAAAGTTGTTTTTAAAACTGTATCGCACGCAGCATTTGGCATAGGATGATCCAATTCAACTTTAAAATTGAATAACTCCGAAAGTAAAACAGATGTCACAATCAAATGGAAAACTATTTAATGTTTATATAGGACAGGATTGAAAACAAACTTCCAGCTGAAATTTCCAGATGAAGAATAAACAGACTAATAAAATAACACGGTATATGAACAGCTGTTGTTTCTGTTATGATAGGTAAATTTAAATGTATTGCAGCTATGTCATCTAAAATAGAGTAATTATATATTATTTGAAAATATATATACGTGTTTTATTTCTACGTGTAAAAAGTGTATTATTTCTTATTCAGAAATTAATTATACATATAAATTATTTCTCTAGATGAAGTAAGTATCTAACCACGATAAGTGGGAATTGGAAATTACCAACTTATGACCAATTTCATTATAATTATTTAGGATACGATATTGCATATGATCAAGATTATGATATAGACCTAAAGTTAGCAAAATTCTAGGGAATCTGTGCAACAAATATCGAAAATTTAAAAAAAAAAATTAGAAGAGAAACAAAAAAATATAAACTTTGGCTTTACCTGTTTTACCTTATGGGAGGAAATTAGGGGCAATTAATTTGAAAAAGAGATGCAGAAATGAAATTTTGAGAGAAATTATAGGATGAACCAAACCAGATCACATAAAAATGAAGAAATACGAGAGGAATTAGAAATATTTAATCTGAATTATAAATTAAAAGATAATTAACGGCAGTGGAAAGAACAAATGACAAACATAACATTGACGAAGTAAATATTAGAATATAATGTTGCTGGAAGCAAATCAGTGGCTAGGGAAAGATGGATGGAAGATATTTTAAGGCAGAAAAGGCAAGCAATTGCCTATACCCTGAAGTGAAGCATATGTTGTAACATTTCAAAGCGTAATGATATTTTCCAGATGGCAGCAGCAACAGGTGCTAAAATTTGTGCTCCATGTGGAAAACAAGTAAAAAGTTCGCAAATGAGAATGGAGTGTAATGGGGAGTGCATGAGATGGTTCCATGCTACATGTGTAAAAGTTTCAAAAGAAAAATATAAAGAACTATCAGGGAATGGTGACGCAAACTGGATGTGTGAGAGAGAGGACTGCTTGCCGCAACCTAACCTACAAATACTGCAGTCATCAATAGCGGAGCTAACAACTAAAATAGAGTTCACGGTGCAGGAATTAAGAAAAGAAAATGAAGAAGTGAAGAAAGCAGCTTCATTCATGAATGAGTGCTTTGAAGCGTTGAAACTCAAAATTAGTGATTTAAACATCAAGATGGAGCAAAGCATAAGATCGATCTATGATAGATGGAAAATGACATCGAGGATGTAAAACAATATCAGCGAAAGAATAACCTAATTATCAGTGGCATACCACAAGTGGAAAGGGAAGATGTATTTGATACTGTTATACAATTTGCAAATGCCTTAGATGTCCATTTGACGTACAATGACATCGATGCAGCGCACAGACTTCCCTCCAGAAAACATGAAGTAAGTACCAATCTAAGGAATTCGCCTATACTGGTTCGCTTTACGTGCCATTGGAAGAAAGAAGAAATAGTCCAAGCCAGAATAACAAAAAGACGAGTATCCACTAAAGATATGGGATTACCTGGACCCCCTCAACTAATTTTCGTCAATGATCACCTGACGGCTCTCAATGATGGCATAGCAAAAAAAAAAAAAAAAAAAAAAAAAAAAAAAAAAAAAAAAAAAAAAAAAAACAAGGGATTTAAGGAGAGAAGGGAAGATAGTAGGAGCGTGGGCCAGGGATGGCAAAATCTTCATACGAGAAAAACAGTTTGGACCTTCAATAAGGATCATGGGGAAGAATCACCTTCTGGCATATGAAAATAAGATAACCTCAAATAATACAAAAACCACAGCAGCAGTGCAGAACGAAACAAGAGAAGCTCAGTGAAGTGCAGTGTCTTAGGTTTCTATTTTGTGATGAAGTGCAATATTTGTACCTTTCATGTGTGATTGTGATAACATTATAGGGGAGTTCAAATATGATTCTGTAGATGATTATTTAAACATTACAAGATCTCAACCGAGCCCAAAGGTAAGAATTGTGTACCTGAATGCTAGGTCTATTGTAAACAAATTAGATGATATTGAGCTTCTTGTGGCAACAATAACTAAAGTAGATGTAATTGTCATAGCAGAAAACTGGCTCAGGGAAAACATAATTAACTTTTTTAATATAAAAAATTTTTATGCACATCATGTTATAAGGAAAATGACAGGAGGTGGAATTTCAGTGTATATTAGAGATGTATGGAAAACATCTGTACAAAACATAGTAAACAGTGACCACAGTATCCTACACATAAACCTGAAAAGGGATCTAATAACACTTGATATCATTGCAGTTTATAATCCTAATGATCAAAATACTGGCAACTTTCTCACTGATATGGAAACTGTACTGTGTAGGAAGCTTGCAAAATCAGCCATGATCATAGGCGATGTAAATATTAATTACCTCACTCAGAGTAAAAGTCTTGATAACTATAATACACTAATTACAAGTTTCAATTTTATACAAGGTAATAAAATATATCCAACAAGAATAGGCAAAAGCTCAGCTACACTAATTGACCATGTACTTATCAATAACAATGATACCCCAATATCTATATCTAACATAATGCATGATATCAGTGACCATAACATACTTATAATCGACATAAAAGAACATCTTTGCAAGGCCCTTCATGATAAGTATATCAATACCAGAATGTCAATTTAAGAATTTAACACTATAAATCATAATAAACTTTCCTTATTTATACAAAATACTGGATTTAACTGTGTCACAAATGACCCTAATGAATATTATAACTCATTATTGCAGTTTATAAAGGAAGGGGCTTCAGTCTGCTCCTACAGGTGCCGAAAGGTTGTGTCAAATAAACTGACACATAAACCATGGGTTAATAGTAACTTTTTGGCTCTAGTTAAAAAGAAAAACTTACTGTATAGCAAAACAAAATGCAAATTTCCCTCTCCGATAGCAATTGAACTGTACAAAAAGTGTGCAAATGAAGTAACTAAAATGAAAAGGGAACTTCAAGAAGCATATTACTCAAATAAACTGAATAACTCCTATGATCCAAAAAAGGTATGGATGACAATAAATGGAATCTTAAGAAATAAAACCCCAGTACATTCCAATCAAATAGAAACAATAATGGTAGGTAATCAAAAAATAGTAAATCAATTAGAAATATGTGAATCTTTTAACCAATACTTTGTAAATATAGCTGATCAGTTAGTGAAGATATGTATAACTACACAATATACTCCACCACCTTATAGTTCAGTAACAAATAGTCTTTTTCTATATCCAACAGATAATAATGAGGTTCTAAAAATGATAGCAACAATAAAAAACAAACGTAATAAAACAGATAATATTTTATCAAATGAATTGTTAACAAAGTGCAAGTACAGTTTGGTTCCACACATTGTAACCTTTATTAATTTATCACTTAGTTCAGGTTCAGTACCTGATGGTTGTAAAATCACACGAGTTGTCCCAATTTATAAGACAGGTGATAGAGTAATTATGGATAATTACAGACCAATAAGTATTATTCCTGTATTTGTCAAAATTCTGGAAAAAGTAGTAAAAGTTAGGTTATTACAGCATCTAGAAAAACACAACTTTTTTCACAATCATCAGTATGGATTTATTAACAAATCTAGTACTCTTGCTGCCACGGTAGATATTATCGTACCTATTCAAAGCGCTCTGGATAGAAATCGTTTAGCTGCTGGTTTATTTATTGACCTAAAAAAGGCTTTTGACACTGTAGATCATACTTTATTACTAAATAAACTTGAGCATGCTGGTGTAAGAGGACTTCCTCTCAACTGGTTTCAGAATTATCTCAGTAATAGGAAACAATTTGTAAATATGAACAACATTTCCAGTTCTCTATCAGTAATTCATCATGGTGTTCCACAAGGTTCTGTATTAGGTCCTATATTATTCCTAATTTTTATAAATGACATAGGATGTTTAAGACTAAAAGGTAAATTGACTATGTTTGCTGATGATATATGTTTGTTATATATAGATAACTCTGAGCACCAGCTGATATATGACATACAGCAAGACCTGAATGCATTGAATAGCTGGTTTAAGGGCAATAAGTTAACATTAAATGTCTGTAAAACAAAATATATGTTATTTCATAAAAGATCATACGTACCAGTAGTAAATAACAAGATACATGTTGATAACGCAGTGATTGAAAGAGTAACAAAAATCACATATCTAGGGTTGATTCTAGACAGTACGCTCACATGGAAGGACTATATCATGCATGTAAAAAATAAGATTCTTCCTGTGTTAGCTGTAATTCACAGGCTGAAATTCAAAGGATTCAGTGTAAATCATTTACGAAGTATCTACCATGCTTTAATTCAATCTCATTTGGATTACTTAAACATCTTATGGGGTAACTCTGTTAAATATTTAATTCATGACCTCGAAGTACTTCAAAATCGTGCCTTGAAAATAATCTACAATCTACCCTTTAGAACAAACACAAAAACACTCTACCATGTAACTAACATTTTACCATTACAACTAAACATAGAGTTGTCCTTGCTAATATATCTCCACAAAATAAAAAATAATCTTTTAAAGTCCAATCTAACATTTGAAAGCTCCTCACATATATATATATAATACAAGAAATAAAGGAAACTGAACAAAACCAACAGTGAACACTTCTACTTATGGCCTGAACAGCTTAACCTCACACGTTATCAACTTATATAATGCACTGCCACTGGAACTGAAAGGTTGCAGGAACATAAAAGGTTTTAAAAGGAAAGTTGCTGAAAATTTACTGAAGGCATGTATTGATTGCTGATAAAGTATTACACATTTATAGCTGGTTTGAAAGCTGAACTGTTTAAAAATTAATATGGATTAATGTCCCATAGAATATGTAGCTTCTATTTTTCTGTTAAGTTCTTTGTTACTATTATTTCTTGAGTTATAGTGAATGTCTGTATCTTTGTATGTTTCATATATGTTATTCTTCTACGGTAATTCATTCCTACTCTAAAAATGTAATATAAGTATTGTCAAGGGCTGTTTGCCATCATTTTATATATTTTTGTACTGTTCCCTAGCATGAGCTATGGCTCTGGGAACCTTTTCAGATAACAATAAATAAAAATAAAAAAATAAACAGTGAGGTATCATGTCGAGTGTTGCCTTGCATTTATACTAGTGCTGCGTGATTTAATTGATTAACCGAAATGATTAGTCAATATTTTTTTATTTTAGATTAAATATTAAAAAAGTTTAATAGGATAATCGAGTCGATTAAAATTAATCGATTACAATAAATATTAATCATAACTCTTTTATTCAAATAGGGCGTCTTTGTTTTGATGCATTGCTTCCAACATAAACAGCCTTTCCAACTCATCAAGCTTTCACTAGAAAGTAATGTTCTTTGAACTTTGAGATAATATAACTCCTGGTAGCTAAAAGAAATCACTCCGAATCCCGAGAGAGTCTAAATTATACTTCTGTTGTGAAATATTCTAAGAGGTACATAACTACATACAGATGCTGACAGAGAGGTTTCTTTCCTTACAGCTGGTGTGTGACAACATATCGTATACATTTGATTATTTATCGCTTGCTAGCATAAACTGAGCTGTACAACCTTGAACCAAACACTTTGCTTATGAAGCTATGAAAACAACAGCTAATCCCTCTTCTCAGGGCTGGTGGTGGTGTAACTTTGCTGTAAACTGCAGTAAGCCAGTAACGTTTCTTAGTTCGTGACAGTGAGTGAAAATTTTGTGTTAAAAAGGTTAAAATAAGGAAAAACGTTTTGTGCTGAGTGGAATCGAAACTATGGCATACGAAAATTTGCGAGGGATACTGGGTGTGCATTTTGGTTTTAAGCTAAATTAATCTGGTAAAGTGTCTGACAGAAAAAATTATTTTGTATAATTTGTGTAAAATCATTTAGTTATAGTTGTAGTGCTAGGAATTTGAATTATCATTTGAAACACACCCATCCATTTCAAAGTGCTAACGAATCGTCTCAAACTGTTTCTCAGGCATCGCAGTCCAATCTATATAATTTCATAGGCAAACTGATTTCTTCCATTAAGGAAGCTGAATTAATAAATAAAATTGTAAAATGGATAGTAAAGGATAGCCGACTTATCAATATTGTTTTAGATGAAGGGCTAAAAGAAGTTTTAAGAGAAACCCTTGGAAACAGTTCGTATAATCTTCCATCAAAAGATGATGTAAGTAGACGAATTGACAAGTTATACGATATTGAAAAATCTAAGCTATTGGAAACATTAAAGTATGCGGAATATGTTAGCTTAACAGGAGATTTCTGGACTTCAGTAGCAAATCAAAGTTACTTAGGAGTCCCACTGGATTGATTCTAACTGGGAGTTCTGAAGTGCAGCGTTACAAGTGAAAAAGTAACTGAAAAGCACAGCGAAATCACTTGTACTAATAAGTTCGAACATACATATGATACAGAATGGTCCAAAAATGTGTACACTGTTTAACAGTCCATAATTTGGAAACTAATTGACAGAAACATATCAGGTTTTGTAGTGTAATAGTTTGATAGTTTGTAGTTCCAGCAATGGCCACACTTAACCGGGGTCTTATTGGGACATTCTTCTTTGACGGCACAATTACCTGTGAGGTGTCCTTTCAGAAGCTTGAGACATCCATTTTACCTGTCATCCGAGACTTGTATGGGGACGAAAGGTCTTATTTTCAACAGGATGGTGCACCAGCCCACTATCATAATCGTGTCAGGGAGTATCTCAACGAGCAGTATCTCAACCTGCACGATGGATATGATGAAGAGGTGCTGTAGAGTATCCACCACGTTCCTCAGACATAACGCCTCTGGATTTTTACCTCTGGGGAATACTAAAGGATGTAAGTTATGGACAAAAGCCGCGCACATTGAATGATCTATAAGAATGTATCGTACATTCGTGTGCTGATATCCAACTGAACACGTTGCAGTTGGTAGTTCGTGCTGCAGTTCAACGGCATCGTCTGCGTGTGGATGTTAATGGTGACCATTTCGAACACCTACAGTGATAGCTGTAAGTTGAAGTTTAAGCTATACTTTCACAAAAATGAGACATTCACGCCAATTAGTTTGCAAGTTATGGGCTGTTAAACAGTGTATACATTTTTGGACCACTCTATATTAATATGTATAAATGAGAAATAGTTGAAATGCTCAGCAACGGCCGCAATAAAACAACGAGTTCACATAGAAGAAAAGGGAAAAGAAAAAGTGAAAGAGAAATCAACAAGCTACGAAAGAGACGCCATTGTAACGATATAAGCAACAGTTACGCAGAAGATATAAGCTGAAGAATGGAAAAAAGAAGAGTACGCTAATTTACAGGTATTAAATATTTATGTGAGGTTGAGAAAAGGAAATACTCAGCAACCTAGGTATTAAATTAAGTGTGAAAGGCTTCGAAGTTTGAAATATCCTGCGAAATATTAACGCGTTAAGAGAAATTGTTACGTAACCTAAATATGACTTTATATCAAGGAAGCAATGAAGTAATATCTCACCCGCATTAAATAGAAGTATTTGCAAAACTAAATTTCCTAAGAAACATAGTATTAAATAATTATAAAGAATATATCTAAAGTATTACAAGAAAGGAACGCGATAAATTAAAATCGTTGTTTGTTGAGATTTTATGGCAAGAAAAGCATAAAACCAATTAACTTTGCAGATACGATTATTTCAAGTTTAAGTATTATTTCGTACACTAAATAAACAATATATTATCTCTTGTTACTCCAAAAAAATGTGAATTCATAGATTGAAAGAGAAACTATTTTATTATTTTTATTTAAAGCTTAATGTTTTTGGTTAATAAATAACAATCAGAAAACTACATACTGGATTGCTTATTCAAGTATCAATTGTGATAGATCCCTAAGAGTCCAATTTGGCGCCATAAGAGAAATCAAAGAACCAGCTAGCCGACTAAAACAATCCCAACTGGGCTTACGAAGGTGGAGTGAATAATAACAGTTAAAGTATATTGTCTCTCTTTGTCGCCTCCCATATGTTTACGATAGTATCGCTCTAGTTTTAGACAGATTATAAAACACACTACATACACAATTAACTACTTCAACATAGTGGCGCAATAACATAATCTTTACATACGTCGCCTCAAAATTTGTTTCGGATTAAACAGTACGAAAAATGGGATGTTACGCTTCACTTATAATCCATTTTAAAATTAGACTGACATCGCAGGATGTTCACTGAAGTAGAGGAGCGTGGTGGTAGCGGTCTGCTTCACATTCAAGAGGTCTCAAGCTCAAATCTCCATCAGATTGAGTTATCCGGTCAGAGTGAGTTATTTTCCCTTATCCTGAAAGATGCACGTCGGATAACTCCAAGCGCTATGGACTCCGCGCTCATTTGAGCTCATTTCGCCCATTTCATTCATCATCCGATATGATTTACATCGGAAAACGTTAATCTAACATAAAACAGCAGTAATGCAAAACCTGCTTTTATTTCACGTGGGAAGATATTCTGAGGTCTCTGACTGGCTGAAGTTACATATGAATTGATTCTTACTGGACTGAAATTGAATTTCTATTTATGGACGGTGTTTAACTGCTGTGATTCTCAACGTCCCATTCCATACTGGGCGTGAAAGATCTCTTATTTTGGGCTCTTCCTCACGCTTGAGGTTCTTTTACGTGCATAAATCTACGACATGGGACCACCGGCTTTACTTCCCATCCGAAGAATGCCATGCTAAGACATTTTACGCTCGATAAAATTCATCGACCTCCGCCGGGTTTGAATCCACGACCTCCGAAACCAGGGATTAGAATGTTATCCCTAGAACACGGAGGACGATTGCTGACTGAAGCGGGGTATTAACGAACTCAGCTCCAGCCAATTAAGGATTGGACCGCAACCCCACTTCTACTCATATTCAAATCTAACTTAAGCCAATCAGATACCTCAGAATATTTTCTCCCCATGGAGTAAATCCTGTGATAGGAACTAGTTGTACTTCATTGCTGTGAACAGTCTAATTCTAAAATGGGACTATACCTATTTACCGTAGTGCATGGTTAACATATTCGTGACAAAACCGGCTCTGGAATTTATCATATTGTCATGACAATGGCACATAAAAATATAGAATGCATTACATTAAAATTACTTTCTCTTTCCTCTATCGTTTAATTTCCTATAATTTGTGCATACCGTTCTAACAGCTCTATCTACTTTTTGTTGACTGAGATAAACGTTTGCAGAAATGGTTTCATGACATACTTCTTTGGCGTATACAAGAGTCTGGAGTGATAGTCAAACATTTACAAAGCGATTATCTGTATTATGCTGACTTTGAAACTCCGCCCTCTTTCCATAACATTAGAAAGTAAAATGAATCGTGTCGTAGCTCATAGAATATCTCAGAAATGGTTATGTCTACAAAAAAATATGTTTCATTAAGTTGTGTGTATTAATAAGATCTACATTTTCCTGTGATAAGTGTTTATTTTTTATTGTTTACCAATCATATAGATTATGCAAAATTCGTTCTGAATGAAGGGAGATTTACAAGTTATTCACAGAAAGTTCAAGACACACATTTTATTACTCATATAACTATTGTAAACGTATGTTGTTCTAAACAAAGCCACTGAAGTTATTTTTGAGACTAAAAAATTAAGATAATCTCACGCGCAATGAAGTTACGAAGATTATTATACGCTTATTCTGATTATTCACGAATTTGATTGTGCAAATAACTAACATCCGTAAGTGCTGTTGTAAAATATTAATAACTAGGCACACAATGAACTTGTAGCTATGGTCGATTATGCAACCATAGAAATTAACATTCTTTTGTTGCAGGATAACACATTTGGTGACACTAGGTTGAGCGTGGTGATTTCACGTTGAAGTGAACAATGCAATTAAGAAAATGAAACGAAAGGCTAGCTGTGGTTGGTTTAGACTTAAATAATTTTTTCTCGCGAATTCGAGAGTTGATACAGAATGAAGCAGTCATTTCAGAGTTGTACCATAAAGTTGATAGTATTGGAGATTGCTTCAGTCCAATAATAACTGCAAGAAGTTGGTCGTAATGGATTATAATTTTATCAAAAAATGGGTGATTGGAATTATTCAAGGTAGAGTTTCTATAAAGGATGTGGTAATAGGAAAAGAGTGAAATCAGGAAATAATCAAAATTGAAGAAATTTTGGCTATATGTCCACAGGCCAGGATGAGGGCTTGAAGCATGAGTTATGGATCCAACCAAGGTGGCCTCTCTTGGAGGCTACTTTTACTATTCCTATCATTGTTGTCATCATGGACCGTCGGAGAAGATAGACATACAGGATGTCCTTCAGAATCGGATATCCTCCCTTGCCGCTGCTCAATGCGGGAAGACCAGTTACAAATATGGTAAGTATAAACAATAAAATTATTTCAGCTAACCAGTATTTGGAAAGAATTCCTAGTAGAAAGTAAAATTCTTACTGTTAGGTACATGGTTTTTGGCAAAGGTAATGGTAGCATAAATGCAGTATGATCAAATCTTTTAAGTAGAAATTTTCAGTGTAGTTATTCCTGATCAAGTTTAGCTACGTCTAAAGTGTGTTGGAACCAGCTAATGACGTTAGCCCTAATTCAACTTACATACTACTTAACCTGGAGATTTTCTTCAATCAAATAGGAGAAAATTGAAACCAAAAATATGCTTTCCAGTGAGTAAGTATGAAGTATGCCCCGATAGAATAAAGCGATACAGTTATTAGTTTTGAAATTTATGTAATACATATGTACAATTAAGAAAATCTCCAAAATATAACATAATCTAGAATCATTTTGTTCAAAATGCTTCACCAAGAATACAAACTAATTAAGGATATACTGTGTCGGATATGTAATTCAAAGTCATACAATCAGCTCCAAGAATTAACGTTTCACTCCAGTGTTTCACACTTGTCACTTGGCTGAGAAGTCCGTCTTACACTAACTTTACAGATGATATAGGCCTTGGTCTGCAATTAATCTAAAGATAAAGCTAATTACTTTCACGTAGATAAACTTGTTAGTCATCACCTCAGTACGCTAGCATCATTTCGCAGTCCATCTGTGAAACTTGTATGTTCTCAGAAACGCTAACAGTAATAATGTTTTCATCAAGAACATTACCAGAATATATTTTCATACGATATATGTCCTGAAAGAGTCAAGCTGTTTTAACATTGTGGTTTAGAAATACATCGGTACTTTCAGCTATCCCACCACCATTTCTTTTTAATTTATTACTTGGCTGATAAACAGAATTGATAAATTACATAGGTAGTATAGCTATAGAAATTAACAACTGAGTAATTACTGTCCTCTAAGAAATACAATAGTTGATAAGTATATAATATTAACAAATAGATAACAATTAAGAATAATATGCTTTTTATGAACACTTTGAATGAAAGGAAATAAAAGGTAAAGTATACAACAGGATAAAACATATGATCAAATTAAATAAGATGGATAACGGTTGAAAACAGAGTTTAGATATGTGAGGTTAGATTATAATCAGTGGAATTACAACAAAAATATAGAATATAGTTTGAATCAGTCAGAAAAGTGACTAGCTTCTGAATCGGTGAGCAGAATGGCTTGCGGCAGCTTTCTAAGTTTCTCCGTCCAATGTGATGGGTCACAGCGCAAGGTACTTTGGATAATCTAACGAAGAAAGTCTTTGAGAGTAGTTTGAAGTTCAGATGCACGGGTAGAATACCAAGTTACTGATGGACTAGGTCGTTTCTTATGAACCATGAGCATTTGTAATAGTGCAAAGAAATCTGTTTTGTATAACCTGGAGTTAATAAATGTGAGTTTTGCTAGCTGCACCCCATATAGGAGCAGTATAAAAAATTATAGGGCGTATAAGAGACTTGTAAATCGGTATTCAATACTACAGACCAAGCTGTGATTTCTTCTGTAGCAAGGGATACAAGTTTTTAAATCTAGAAGTGGCTATTGTGGAAATGAAAGATACTGAGAATTTCAGCCTAATCTAGTGCCCAGTATTACTCCTAAAGATTTGACTGATGTTTCTGGAAGCTACCATGTTAGTTGTTTTCCCTGCAGTTCCAATGAGGGTGGATTTTGATAGGATCTACTGCCTGCCTCTGTAACGTTGTGGAAGAGTGTCTGCCTCACATTCAAATAGTCCCGAATTCGAATCTCGGTCAGGGTGAGTTATGTGGATAAGGTTCTTCTTCCGGGGTTTTACAGATCTTTTAAGATGAATATCAAGTAACTAACCTTTATAGACCCTTCTCTAATTTGAGAATTATTTCACCCATTTCATTTATCGTCCGATATTACTGAAGTTGGAGAACGTTAATTAAAAAAGAAGTCCTTCCAGATAGTATTAAGTTTACCTGTTTTTATTATTTGTGTTAGAATATTCGCTTTTGCCGAATATTTTCACTATTATTTTAGGCTTAAGGCGACTGGTGCCAAAACAAAATAAATAAAAATTAACATTTAAATTGGTGTGCCGTCAGATTTGAATCCGGAATCCTCGAATGAGGGTCATTGTCACCTCTTTGATTCTCTTTGACAACTGTTATTGAAATATTTAGGCTTGATGCGCCACGGTACACTGGCAATGGCCTTGTTCGCTCAATAAATGGTTATTGGATAATGAACATACTATAATATCCATCAGTGATCCACCCGTACTCAGCAATTGCTTTCGTCAAATTTGTTTTTGTGCAATTGTTCAGAAGTTAAGTGGTCTGTAATAGTTCCAGGAATCAAAAAACTGTCAACGCTATATTTTCTTGTAAGTGAATTGTTGAATCAATAAGAGTAAAGATCTTTCAATATCAGAGTGATCAGTCTCAAAATTAGAAATAAATATGCTCAATTGATTTAAAAGTGTTATCGTCGTTATAGTAACCTTCTTGTACGCATCATCGAAATAGATACAGTATTTTATTTAGCGTAACTTTTAGAATAAAAAAGAAAGGAACAACACCAAAGTTCATAGAACTCTATTAATAAAATGAAACTTCGTGTTAAATGGAGTATCATATGTAGTACACGTACATTAGAATGGTATATGAACTCTTCAGGAACTTTCCCTTGAGAAAAAAGAAGCTGATATGTTCCACTCGCATGACTTTGTCTATTCTTGTACAACCCATTCTTTCAAACGTTTATTCTTATATCTGCTTCATATTAATCAAGGTAAAAATTGTTAGAAACTATCTTATTGCATATTTCTGTACTTGTACATACAGTGGTCTTTAAACGCAAACAAATGTTTAAGAGCTAGTGGCTCAGTGACGGCTTTGAAATGCTTGATTGACGAGCAATAAAAAGACGAGTAACGACTTCGTATTTAAGAAATCGGATGTATTTGAAAATTTAAACCAATGACAAGGAATATACATTCTGCATAGTAAGATCTTGTCTGCCTCTTACGGTTTACCAGTTGGGCAAAATTCATTCAGAATGAAAATCTCAAATATCTAAAACATATAATACCTTAATAATAATCGTTAGAGCTAATTCTGTAGAAATTAACATTTTCTATAACGTTTCATGTAAAGGATACTTTGAGATGGAGGATTTCTTTTTTTAAAAAACAGAACTTCCTGTCGCATCCTTGGAAGACGCTGAGTTTAAATGCAAATGTGGTATTTAACCGATTTTTTTTTTTTTTTTAGTTATGCTGTATAGAGTCAGAGGCACGCGTGCGTGCACACACACACACAGAGAGAGAGAGAGAGAGAGAGAGAGAGAGAGAGAGAGAGAGAGAGGGGGGGGGGGGGACCTTTTCTAAAAGAAATCAAGATATAACGACTTTTGCCCTTAAGTAGTCACAAGATAATTGCATATCAAAGAAAGGTTAACACATTTGTTATTAATGGAATCCTTAAGCCACCTGCTCAGACAAGATACCAGAAAAGATAGTTTTAGTTTCTTTGAGTATAATTATTTATTTCTTTAATTTTTAATAACTCCTCTCCATTCAGAAGCAACCCCCTATGAACCGCCTAGTTTGTAAGTCCTATATCTTAGTTACATTTACGTCTCTAACAAGAACATTTATTTTTATTTCATCTGCACATTTCATTGACTGCTAACGTTTTTCATTAGAATGAATACTTATCTGGCAAAAAGGTTAAGCGCCTGGAATAAAGGGTTCAACATCGAACACAAAGTCGTACACGTGTAAACTATTCCTGGCCTATAGATGACTTAGAGTTATAATACTCACTGACAGCTAGAATATGGTGACTTTGTAGGTCCATAGAATTAAAAGTCTTGTTTGCAGAAAATTTAAAATACTTTTTATTTCAGTAAAAAGACGCTTTGTACAACCCTGGCAGCAGCAAAATTACGTAACATAAACAAACGCAATCTTCAAGGTCGTCTCTTTATTTCCGCCACATGTAAACAAACGAAAGAATTCACTGTGGTATACTTCAAACAGCTGCACACACGCACAATTAACAACCAACTAGCAACTGACTAGCAACTCCAAAACTTTGCTGGCTTTTATACTTCCAGCCATTGTTCTAGAATTCAGTCGATCGTTCGGTAACAATCACGATGCAGCGAGAAAGACGAAACTATCCCTGTCTCCTTCTCATTTTCTCTCTCTCGGCAAGCGTTCAGCGCTCGCCCACGTGCCGGCTACGGCTTGCGCTAGCGGTACAATAACACCTCGGCGACACTGCTCCCTCCTCACGGATGGTCGTCCCGAATAGCATCATCGTAGCGCACCAGAAGATCCAGGTGTATCACCAACAGTTGCTCCACGAGGCAGTCTATAATTGTCTTCGCCTGCTGGTTCGCAATGGCATACACCTCCGGCCACTTGGTGAAGTAGTTCACGGCCACCATCAGGTACTTGTTGCCTCAGTCGGACACTGGGAATGGTCCAGCTGTGTCGACAGCAAGGCGTTTGAAAGGTGCTCCGACGTTGTACTGCTGCATGTGACCCCGGCTCCTAGGTTGCGGGCCAGCAACTCGCCGCGCACACGTTACATTGACGGCACCATCTCTCAGCCTCTGCTCGGAGCCACAGCCAGTAGTAGCGCTGTCGGAGTTTGTCGATCGTTCGGTTTGCTCCCAGGTGTCCTCCTGAAGCACCGGCGTATATTTCCTTCAAGACTTCCGCGACCTTACTCCGGGGAAGCAACAACTGCTCCCTCTGTGTCTCCCCGGGTGAATCCCATACCCGGAACAGCACGCTCTCTTTGGTCTTCAGCGAGTCCCATTTGGCCCAGTACAACTTATACGCAGCACTTCTGGGTGTGATGTCCTCCCAGGTCGGTCTTTTCCCTGCCTCCACTTCCCTCAAGAATGGCCCCAAATAGGCGTCTGCCAGCTGCTCGCTCCTCAGGCCTGCGCTATCCCATCCATCCGCAGACACTGCTGTGACCACTATGACAGCTGCGGCGCTCCCTCTCTTCCACTCTTGTACATTGGCCGAACTCATCTTGTAAGGGTCTTCGGGACATGGCGCCTGAATTGGCGTGGCTTTTCCCTCTACGATGTTCGGAGGTAAAGTCGTACACTTGCAGCCTATGGACACAGGTTTCTAGAGCTATTTAGCCAAGTTAGGGCGGAGTGGAATGGCTGACCATAGAGGTACTTGTGGAAGCACTCCAAGGTATTCACTACCGCCAGTAGCTCTCTCCATGTGACGCAGTAGTGGACAGCGTCTTGCTGTACTAGGCTATCACTCGCTCGCTGCCGTCCTGGACTTGGGATAGGACGCCTCCAGTGCAATGGTCGCTGGCGTCGGTGTCTACAATGAAGGCGCCACCTGGTCGTGGAAATCCCAAAATATGAGCACTGCAAAGTGTCTGCGTCAGTTGCTGGAAACCGTCTTCGGCGTCCCATCCACACATAAAGCCGGTGATCTTCCATCAGGTGGGTGAGGGGTTTGGCGATTTTGGAGAAGCTTTTTATGAAGCGGCGGTAATAACTATACAGCCCCAGGAAACGGCGTAATTCTTGCTTATCCTTTGGGCGAGGCTCAACTCTCATGGCCTGTCTTCTCCGGGACTGAGACTACTCCGATTGGGAAGACTATGTGGTCCAAGTACTCGACTTCCTTTCGGAAGAGCTGGCACTTCTTCGCGTTCAGCTTCAGGTTGGTCGCCTGCAGTCTCTGTAGCACCTTCCCCAGGTTGTCGAAATGGACTTTTAATGTCTTGTCGACAATGATGATATCGTTTTGGTAGAGCAGGCAGGCGTCATAAGTCAATCCTCTCATTACTGACTACATGAGGCCTTGGAAGGTAGCTGGTACGTTGCAGAGTCCAAAGGGCATAACTGTAAACTGCCTATGCCCTTGGCCTGTTGAGAATGCGGTCGTCTCGTCTCTCGCGTCTAGAGCCAACTGCCAGTAAACCGACTTCAGGTCCAGAGTCGAGAACCACGGCGCACCAGCAAGCGTGTCCAGGGTGTCGTCAATCCGGGGTAGCGGCAAACAGTCCTTCCTGGTAACAGCGTTCAGCTTCCAGCAGTCTGCACACAAGATTAGCTCGCGTTCTTCTTCGTCACCAGAACTACAGGGGAACACCAAGGGCTGTCAGACTCTTCAATCACTCCCCTGGATCTAATGTCCTCCAGCATGTCCCTTACCGCCACTTGTTTTGCCAGCAGAACGCATTTAGGTGGTTGCCGAATTAGCCTGGCGTTTACGATATCGATGCGGTGGAGCACTCGGTCCGTGCGGCCGTAGTCGCTGTTACCTTGGCTGAAAATGTGCTGGTATCGTCCCAACAGTTGTCGAACCTTTTCTAGCTGCTCTGCAGTCAGATGTTCGGCCGCCCATCAGTAAGCCTTCCAGCCGGTACCAAAGGTGCAGCGTCGGCACCGGCTCCTGGGTCAGATCGATTGGCGTTACGCTGACAGTGGGCTCGCACGTCCCAACTCCTTCCCGGCCTGGATGTCATGATCGGTATCCGTTGGGTTGACCAGCCTCGCCGGCACCTCCTCTCGGCACGGTAACATTGTCCTGGCTACACAGAGTCCGTGCACAGGTGTCTTCCGGCCCAGCATCATGTTATTCGTCCGCTGGCCTTCCAGTCACGCTGTCACCACCTCCTCGCTTCCCTCGAGGTAAACCACGCCTTCCCTCAGAATGACCCTGCAAATTCCATGCGTTCTTCGGGGTGCCAGAGTATCACCTTTTCTCCATTGAGCTGCAAGACATTCCTGCCGACGTCCACCGTCGCCTTGTGACTCCTGAGGGCATCCAGTCCCAGTATCACCTCCTCATCCACCTCCATAACAAACACCCACGGACGCACGGCACTCCGCCCTAAGGTCAACTGTAGCAGTGCCTCCCTCTCCACGGGCAAGGTGTCACCCGATGCCGTCACTTGCTGCTATGGTCGGCTCGGTTTTCTCGACGGCAAACCCTGGCTACGTCTTGTCTGGTGATGGCCACGGCTGCTCCGGTGTCCACAAACACGCTACACGGTTTTCCTCTCACCCAACCGTCCGCGATGAGCCTATCATCCATACGTCGGCTGACGGCGCGCAGTGTCACTCGAGGGGATGGTGGTGACGGCGCCAACGTGCCCCTCGCCACGCCGTCCCTTACTCGTTTTCCGGCTGCTCTTCCTGGTGTGGGCAGTCTCTCTCTCTAGGTGTCCCGGCTTGCCACACCCTCAACACACGCCACTTGGTATTCGCCGGTGTCCCTCGACTGGTCTTCGGTCTCCATTGTAGCAGATACTCCTTGTTCTCAAAATCAGGATAGCCGTCACCTTGGCCGCCTCTATCCCTAATGCGGCCGTTAGCGCCTCATGGATGGTCTTGTAGTCGCCAAGCATTATGTGCTGGCATATCTCGGCCTCCAGTACCCCGTCGACGAAGGAGTAGGCGCTTCTCGGGATAAGAAACCGGGTGGGAGGTCAACCAAGGCTTTGTTGGCCAGCTGTTCGATTGCCAGGGCGAACCCCTGCAGCGTCTCCCGTGGCTGTTGCGTCCTAGACTTCAGTTGACTGCTGTAAGTTGCGGCCAAGTGGTGATTTCCGAAGCTATTTTCCAGGGCCTCCCACATGTCCTTGGGTACCGCCGTTGTCTGGACCGCGTTCAGAATCTCTGCGGCCCGTCCCTGGAGGCTGGATATTAGCTGTGTGGCCTCTTCTTCTGGCGATTGTTGTGTTTGGTCACTGTGTTGAATTAGTGGCGGAACACTTCAAACATTCACGTGCCGTCGTACTTTGGTGGTTTGACGCGCGCAGATGTGTCACGTCCCGACGCATCGGCCTTCAGATCCTTTAATCTTCTGCCCAGGATGTCCTCCACCATGGCGTTCAGGGACTTGATGTTGCTGTTGGCCTTTCCCTCTAGGTTGTTAACGCGGTTCGCCAGGTCTTCTATGTCTTATACCATGGTGTTCAGGGACTTGGTGTTGCTGTTGGCCTTTCCCTATAAATTGTTAAGGCGCTCTTCCACTTGACCCATCCGCTTGCCCAGCTCCGTGACGTCATTCCTCACGCCGGAAAACTGTTCTTCAAATTTGGCGGTGAGGGCCTCGTTCGCAGCCTTCAGCTCGGTTAATTTGGCTTTCCCTTCGGTCATCGTCGCGGCCAGGTTGTTATTTACCGTTTCCGCCTGCCAGCGAGGATGTCATTCGCTGTCTTCATTTCTTTCACCTCGGCGGTGAGTTTGTCGTTAGCCGTCTTCATTTCTTCCATCTTCTCTAAGACCTTGGCTAATGCAGCTTCCATCGTCGTATCCCACTCCTGACACCAAATGTGACTTTTTGGGTTCGTAGAATTGAAAGTCTTGTCTGCAGAAAATTTAAAATGATCTTTACTTCAGTACAACCCTTGCAGCAGCAAAATTACGTAGCATACACAAACGTAATCTTCAAGGTCGTCCCTTTATTCCCGCCACACGTAAACAAACGAAAGAATTCACTGCGGACACTTCAAACAGCTGCACACACAATTAACAACTCACAAGCAACTGACTAGCGACTCCAACACTTTACCGGCTTTTATACCTCCAGCCATTGTTCTAGAATTCAGTCGATCGTTAGATGATAATCACGATGCAGCGAGAAAGGCAAAAATGTCTCTGTCTCTTTCTCTCTGTTTCTCTCTCTCGGCAAGCGTTCAGCCCTAGCCACGCGCCGGCTGTGGCTTGCGCTAACAGTACAACAATGTCTCGGCGACAATATCCAACAGAGTGCATTAATGTTATCACCATGTGACTCTGTAAACAAGCCCCATAAGGTATATATGGAGCTTGAATGATTGGTGCGAAGGATGCGGAAAATGCCATCTACGTGGTTAAACGACGTTACCTTCACTTGACTGAGTTTAAACTGATCCTCAATATGGGTCTCCAAGTGGCCGCCTGGTTAAATGGGCAATGTGAAGGCATGTCAGCATTCGGATATGACAGTAGCCCAATGTTGGACTGATAGGACAGTGAGCGCACACGCTCGTCGTGGAGCTTTGATCGACCACCACCGGGTATATCTGACAATCACATCTGACTGGTCAAGGGAGGATCCCTATATTCTGCTCCTGACATACCGTAACATCTTCAGATCTGCTTCTACCATCCGGAAACAAATAATTCACTTTCTTCAACACCTCGTGACTTCTTGCACCTTTGGTCTGAGACTAGCAGCAGACGAACTCCGGAATTGCGTCTTACGCTTAAGCTGCTGTGAACACGAGGATAGAAACGTCTGCTCTTGGTATGGGGCGTGCCCGTAAAACATGGACTGCTAACGAGTAGCGTCGCATTGTGTTTAGTGAGGAATCCTGGTTCTGCATTACGTCAGATGACTATCTGTGAGTATAGTGGCGAGGTGTCATTCTGCTTATGAATTGGAGGGGCACGGTGCATTACTGCTTGTGTCACTATGAAAGAAACTACCGAATACTATTTTAGGTTACGGCTGGTAAGAATTTGGAGAACTCTAATTACACAGCGGCACGTCACAGGAAGTCTGCACTCTCATGCGACAGTATTCTGGTACCATCAGTAGGACAATGCTAATCCACACACGGCACGCTTCTCTGTGTTCTTCCTTGTTGTGTTGAGGTACTCCAGCTAACAAGCTCCCCAATCTGTCCCAAATAGAACATATGTAGGAACAGCTCAGACTCAAACCCCGTTCCCTACTCGTGTCCCCAATGTTAGGAACCAGTTAAAAATACTCGTAGTTTTGGCCAAATGGCCTCAAAAGAGCATACGGCGGCTACATGGCACCCTTCCCAACTGAATTCGTGCTTAAAACCAGGCTAGAAGAGATACAGTATCTTATTGATAAGTAGACTTGTGCTGCCAACCTCGTGAATGCGTTATCTGTTCTACAATCATCGAAATATATAACCCTTCAAAATGTGAAGTTTTACTTTATTTCCTCCATGCCATTTAGGTTTTTATTTTTGTAGTGTATATGAAGTTATCCCTTTTGTGACTGTGTTTATCAGTAAACTTTGTTTATAATTTAGTTTGTGCGTTCTGACCTAAACTTCATGTGCTTTTCCTGACCAACTCACCTCGAATATTATATGTTTGCTGCGACAGGTGCACACACAGTGACCTTACCAGAGTACTGGGTGGTCTGCAGGCGGTGGCAGCAACATTACCCCGTCCGGTGGACGAACTCATTCTGGAGAATAACTTCTTGCCATCATTACCAGGGAGCGTTTTCTCTGCACTTAGAGTAGCTCGACTCATGTTGAGAGACAACGGCCTGGAAAGAGTGGCTGGTTCCTGGCTGGCAGGGCTAGAAGACACTCTCCTGGAGATATTCATAGTAGAACCCAATCTTCGCAGTCTTCCAGCCGACAGCCTGGAGCAGCTCCGAGCGGTGGAAGCCGTCACGTTGCAAGGTGGTGCTATGAAGAGATTACCGAGGTTTGCAGGGCTGCCGAGGCTTCGATACCTACATGTTCAATCGCCAGCACTGGTGAGTTTCTTCAGCATAACATCTTACAGCAATTTAAAAGTTAAAAATATGTATAAGATTTCTTTAATCCTACATATGGCAAATCCCACTGTTGCTGCCAGTAGAGTGGAGAAACCAGAGTTCCAACCCCAGTAGTGGCGTGAGATTCTTCTCCTGGGAAGCTGAAAGGATGTCATTTAATCTCATGTGGTGCTTGAGCAAGAAATAATGCAGGTATTGAACTAATGAAGTGCTCCTACCCCTCCAGTTATCCATTCCATTTCTCTGCTCACTAAACCATTAACTTCCTTGCTTACCGAGTGGCATGGCTCAGGCGGTTTCGTCTGTGTCCCGCATTCGGGCGGCCCGGGTTCAATTCCCATGGTCGACCTACCTGACCCATGGTTTTTTTTGGAGGTTTCCTCGGGTCGCTAGGTGAATTCTGGGTAGTTAAATTACATGCCCCGAATTTCCTGTCCCTCCCTTTCACCTCCATTATCATTTCATATCTCCCATCTGGTGGTTTCTTTCAGGGTAGAAGTGTCGGTAGTAAACTCTGCGGCATGGCGCGATGATATGCTCTGAGGAAAACTCTTTCTCCTCCGGCGGGACGGACTTCGATCTCCAAGCCGGCCTAGTAAGCCGATTCAGAAGCGCGGCAGGCGGGATGCCGGTTGTACAAGACTTCCTGGAGTAATCTGCTCTGGGGAGGCGGCCTCCGGTCTCCAAACTGGCCTCATGACTGTCTCGGAGCCACGGCAGGTGAGATGACGATTGTCCTAAACTTACCGCCGGGGAGTTTCTATTTGGTAAAGTGTAGGGACCTCGCTCTCTGTACTCTAGTGACTCCTTGGTGACTTCTCTGTCTCCTCTCACCTCATCCTCAACCAGTCTGGTTGGGGTGCCGAATCCCCTCCGAACAATCCAATCCAATTCATAACATTCCTTGATTAGTTGCATCGATAGATAGGTTTGCGGGTAAAAACCTTTGCCATTTCCAGGAGCTAGCTACAAGGGGCAGTATATCTTTGCAATAGTATCCAGCTTAAGCGGCACTGAAATGTTCTCTTATAATGAAATTTTGTAATATATCCTGTTGAGTTGGTCACAGTAAACCCTCCACTTTGCTGTTCTAAAGGAGGACATAAAATATAATTACTTCACACGCATAAACGGCAGTTGCGCCATCATTTAGCATATTTGCACTTAACTGCGTCCAGTTATTTATTGCGCACTTCGTCTTGAAAGAAAGTTAGCTGTTTCTGCTGACTAAAGAAATTAAGGGGAGATAGGAAACACTTGGAATGCATGGTATCGCAATCCACACTTAGCAACTCTTTAATTGTTGTACATCAATTCGCTTTTCTCTCCTTAGTTGTGTAAAATGTTACTTCTAAGGAAAGTCTTTATTCTTTTTAATGTTGCAAAACACCGTTCACTTTCCATTGCCATTGGGAGGGTAACGAATAGTTTCAATATACTGACACATTCCGAGAGATACGCGAACAAGTTGTTCTCCAAGCAGAGGGTTAACAGAGGCAGGCCCCACCCGCACACGCAGATCTTCTCGTGTACTACTACTTTCATACGAGGATCTCGAAATAAATGTCCTGCTTTGACGACTGAGATCCTTGTGAGTTGCAATGGCGACTCCTACATTCATAGATGTCTGTTACGTCGTACTCTCTTAGCAAGCTTGAGCTATTATTAAAATTATTTTTATGTATGGTTGCGTTGTTAAGAATGTAGTTTTGATTATTACATGACATCTGCATACTATCTATGGTCTGTGATGTGTAGTTTGAAACCGAGAGAAATATGTTGTATAAATATGATAAAAATTTGGTGCCTTCATTATAAACCCAGCCTTAATACGGCCTTCTATAAAATCAAAAACTCTTCCAAGTAGCACATCAATAAATCCAGCAAGAATAAAGGTTTTTCAGTTCAATTTACAATAATAATTTACTTGAAAAATTATTTCATACCAAAGAGTCACTGAAGCTATAATGTCCCCGCTTTTCATGTCTTAGAACCTATGCTTAAATGTGGCAATTCCATTTCCACAGATCCTCTGCTCAAATATTGCGCTCAGCGTTTCTAATGTTCCTGATATTTAGAAGATAAAGTGGCACCGCCTTGAGCCACCTCAGGGAAAGGGTCGAGCCGTGCCACTACCCAAGACGGCAGTATTAGAAGCAGTAAAACCTAAAAACAAGAAATTGAGTTTTTTATTTATGGACTCCTTTTAACTGCTGTGGTTCTCAGTGTCACATTCTATACTGGGCGTGAAATACCACTTAATTTTGCTCAGAGGCCTCTTTATCAGACTTGAGGTTCTTTTGTGTGCTTATGAGACCACTGGCTTTGCCTTCCCTCCGAAATAAGCATGCTAAAGATTTTTACGCTCGAAAAAATCTATCGCCTCCGCCGGATTTAAACCCGCAAAGTTGGGAACCAGAGGTTAGCATTTTACCCCTATATCATGGAGGACGACCCAAAAACCGTCAATGATATATATGAAAATTTAATAGAAATTAAAAATAACGTTTAAAATCGACTGACTTTCTGGAGTTTTTTTTTTTTTTTTTTTTTTTTAATGAAATTGGTGTAAATGAAGCGTCAGCGTTGGTCGCTTTGGACTTGACCCTCAAGCATCCAGTACGGGGCAGGTGTTCAACAATAAACATCACTTTACATACAGGGATGCTTCAACCCAGTATCTTTAATTTATTTGCTGTCATTGGTGACCTATAAATCTCTCAAGTTAGTTATCGCTCTAGTGAGCAGCCACTGTTTGTACTTTCGGTTACTTTTGTTACCTACTTTGTTGCTAACTACTTACTGTTTTAACTACAGAAAAACCCAATGGAACAACTTTGAATAAAATGCATTAAGAAAGCACCTCTGGCTACTACATCCGAAATGAACATCGAGGCAAACCTATTTCTTCACTTGAAGAGACAGAATATTTCAGGAAAGCCTTAGTTCTTTGAACAAGATCTTCCATGATTTCGAATTAGAGTTGAGATTAAAATAAGAAAATAAAACTCAAAATATCCGACATTTAGGCCAAAGAGCATTGTTTTTCAGATAAATACAAATGAAGAGTTAAGGGCGAATGCTGGAAATGAGGTTAAACGCCGGTATACTGTATTAAAATGCTGGACTTATGACAATTGGAAAGTCCATGAAGTCATCAATAGGAATTACTGCTCATGCTGGAACATGTTACCTTTTGCTATCTTCTGCTGCTTTTCAGTCCAGTATCTGGGCATTAACGTAAACACATAAATCATGACCGTTTCTACAGGTAGTTTAAAGATCAATTGCTCCATAACATCCAGCATTATTGTTATGGACAGTGCCTCTCACCGACGATCTAATAATAAGCGTACATTAACAGTAACACTGAAGTTATTGGAAATTAATTGTTCTTTCACACTGGCCGTGTGTAGGCTAAATTGTGGAAACGTAGAGTCAGACTGAAAAATTCAATGCCATAGCCGGCACTTGAACCACGGATCTTCTGGTTTCCATCCAGCCGCTCTACCATTGAGCTACTATGGCCAACGTGCCGATATGACATCAAATTCTCCAAATGACTCGTATTTTTCAGTCTGACTCTACGTTTCCACTAAAGTTATTGTTCACCGAGTGAGATGGTGCAGGCAGCAGCAGCCTTCCTGACCCATAGGTTTTTTTTGGGGGGGGGGGCGAGAGTTACCCCAAGTCACTTGTCAGATAATTTTCTGTCCCTCCAATTCACCTCGCTTTTCATTTTACTTCACCTTCCATTTGCTGGGTTGTTTCAGTGTTGTAAATGTCAGAGGAAGCTGCATGGCAGGGGAAAAGGATGCTCTCGCAGACTCCGTTCTCCGGAACGGGACGATTTCTATCCCGGGTTCGGACGTGCAAACCTATAGGAGGAGGAAAGTCGGTTTTATCACCTACCGCCGGAGGGTTTCAATCTTGAAAACGTAGCAACTCTGTCCTCTGCTCTGTTGTGCCTCCTGATTCGGCCGCCCTTTGTTTCAGGGGTCCCCTTAAAGATCTGCTGAAGTCTATCCTCACACCTGGTTATTTTTCATACTTCAAAGTAGTAATGGAGTAGTTTACTCGCCGTAATTTGGCATGCAACATTACAATAAAAAAAGATGAACTTACTTTTGTTACTCAAATGAAAACAAGCTCAAAGCTCAAGCTCAAATATTTTGTGGAGAAACTAGCTAAATAACATGGTCATCTTCATCTGATTGCCCTCATAATACTAATCTGGGCGAAGTATACGGATGTAGCAAGACGAAACAAAATATTTATTTTCGGAAAATGAGACATCTCACAAGGAAAGCAGTCAAAGAAGTGACAACAGGAAAGTAGAAGAGTCTAATAAAAATGGTTACTAACCAGTGAAGTCGACCGTCAAGTTTGTTTTAATTTTATGTGTATCTTTAATGTTTTAAACTCCCAATGAAGGCATAAACCCGAAGCATTAACATTTTTATCGTGTGAGTTTAAGCGTTTCATCTTTCACTCAGAACAATAATGCTGGAAAAATGCTGGAAAGCCTATATCTTAAAGTCCAGTCAATATCACCTGAAGTGTAATATTAAGTATATTTTAGGCAAAGAGTTGATAGTTCTAAATTTCACTTTGATGTACTTATCTTCCAGGTTACCGAGTTACAAAAATGAATTTTATCATCCAATCCAAAATGTTCCACATGATGAAGTTATAAAAATGATCTCGCTTTTAAATATTCGTAGTATTTATCTGATTATAGCACAATGAGTTGTCATATATTTATGTTGTACTAGTTTTAGTCCAAAAGAAAATATTGTTTTAAAAATATCATCTTAACCTTCAATTTAGTTTGATCTTATGTTTTACTTTGAAAATTCACAACATAAAGATCATTCCGAATAAAAGTCATTTTATATGACAACTCTTAATTTTTTTTTATTTTTCCGAATAGACATGCACTATTTCAGAAAAATTAGCTGAAAACTCTACAGTGTGGACGGTTTTAAATGGGCGAAAGTGATTGGAAAATAGGTTAAAATAGCTTCAATGTTGAATTAAAAAGTTTAACACATTTTATTACCGTATGCACATTAAGATAAATACCCATAATATCAAAAGCGGCCCACCTTTGTAATTTGAGGGTAGCCTAACTGCTTAACATTCAAGTCGGTGCGAATTTGAGTCTCGGTTAGGATAAGTTACTCGGTTATAATGTTTTTTTTTTTTTTTTTCTTCAGGATTTTACCGTATCCTAAATAGAAAAACGTCGGGTAACTCAAAGCTCTATGGATCCCTGGCTTTGAACATCTCTTCACCCATTTCACTCATTCATCACCGATATGACGTACCAGATTAAAGGATGTTAGACTTTAAGGTGGGGAGGGGATATTAAAAGCCAACACAAATTTTGAAAGCATTGACTATGAACATTGACTTAATCCAAAGTCTATTTTCGGAAATTTTAGAAAATGTCAGTAGTGCATTTCTTTAAATATTCTTAACTCACACAACTCAATTATGTGT
The DNA here is from genome assembly GCA_030765055.1 of Mantis religiosa. Classification (NCBI taxonomy): domain Eukaryota; kingdom Metazoa; phylum Arthropoda; class Insecta; order Mantodea; family Mantidae; genus Mantis; species Mantis religiosa. Next base: position 307,857,596 of record CM060950.1, on the reverse strand, counting down.
ATTTAGATATAGATGTATTGGCCAAAAATGGTTCACTGGCTCATTTTATCGGGCCAAAACTCAGATGCCGGCTATTCAGGTAGACTCTTAAAGTAACAGCATGAATTTGATTCAGGAAACAACGGGTACCAGAATGGTTAGAGTTCATCTCACTGAAGATTAGTGAAAACCTTAATCGGAAATTCTAGTTTAGTTCTTGGCATGTCACTTATCCGTATAGGCAAAGAGATTCCGAAAGAATAACGCGTTTACTAAAAGGTGATGGCCACTTTAGAAACTGTTTACAACTTTTGGTACTGTATAAGAAGGATACCAAATGTAGACTTTAACATCGGGGCGAAGAAACTGCTCAATTTATAGGTGCTGCTGCTGCTGATGATGATGATCATGATGATCATGATGATGACGACGACGACTACGACGACGATAACAAAGACGACGACCATGCTGATGATGATAAATTACGAATCTGACTTGAAATTACACTGATAACTCTTTCTTTGCTAATAGAGAAATGCCACAACTACAGTGAGTGATGGATAGCTTCCTAGAGAACGCCAAATATATATGGACAACGGCTGTGTTGGTTTCATTCGTGCCTTTCTATGATAGTGGCAATCGGCAACGAGCCCTGAGGGCGCAGACAGGCAAATCACCACATTTGGGTCTCCTTTCTCGGATACCATTAATTTTCAATCAAGTAGCTTCTTAGTTGAAACTGTACACCCAGTATTACATCTCACATCACGGAAAATCTCTATGCCGATACTGGAAATCAAACTTGAGTTCCTTCGCACCGCAGGCAGCAACGTCATTACAAAGTAATTAGCCTCAATCTTAAGCAACAGAGTTATGTTTATATTTAGATTGTTTTCTTTTTATTACATACGCTTCAGGTGGAACTATCACCGCTGGGCTTTAAATCGCTGCCTGACTTGGAGCAGTTTCATGTTACGGATAGTCCGCACCTTACGCGGCTTGAGGGTGGACTGCTACAGGATTTGCCCCGACTCAGGTTCCTCAACATATCCAACTGCGGCCTAACTTGGGTACATCCCCGAGCACTGGCACGTCTTCCAACCCTCAGGGAGCTCTCTCTTCAGGGCAACAGACTAAACGACGCGGGCGCCATCGGGCGTGCTACCCGCGAGCTACCAGCCCTCGAGGTATTGCGTCTGGACAGCAACTTCTTCAACAGACTAGATGAAGCGAGTTTCGTCGATCTTCCTGCTCTTAGGGAGGTGAGTAAATACTGTGGACGATAACCATACGTCTTCTGAATTACTCAATGGAAAGGATAGGAACAAATGTCCAAAACTGCTTTAATCATTGTGTTAAGCTGAACTCAACAGTGGCACTTTTAGCTTGCATTTGACTTACTAGGACTTAACGAATTACCTTCTGTAATTTAGCCCTTTTTTCTTAGCTGCATATGTGATTTTCTAAATATTCATGATCCTTTTCGCTCGTTTTTATTATTTCACCTCCTCTTTAATTTAACCCATTGGCTGATACAAGAACCTTTCTGGAGTCGGGGCTGTTCTCCAGTAATCCATAATCGTAAACGCTGAGTTAAATGGAAGCGTTAATTAATTAAATGTCAGGCCAATATGTTTTACCAAAGTACTTATTTATTTCCTAGCAGCAAAAGGTGATTTTCCAAATATGTGAACATTCTGGCATAAAACAAATGCTATCTTAGCGAACTAGTGTCTAATTGCCAATATTTCCAGCCTTTGATGTGTGTTACAGATAACCTTGAGAAACAACCTTATCACAGAAGTGGCCAGGGGCGCATTTCATCGTGTTCCTGCTTTACGACGCCTGGATCTAAGCCATAACGCGGTGCGGCGTGTACAGCCTGAGGCATTCCTGGGAGCTCCAAACCTCGAGGAGTTTTTTCTAGTACACAACGAGTTAGAACACGTGACAGATTTACGTACATTATTGCTCACACTGCCACGTTTACATTATCTGGATCTTAGCTACAATCTATTTGAAGATATTCCATTTGGTGCCCTTCCTTCTCATCCGGCTCTAGAGCGTTTGCATCTAGACCACAACAGACTTCAGCACGTCCAGCGAGAAGCCTTCGCGGCTATGCCCGCTCTTAGGGAACTTCGTCTACGTAACAACTCCCTTTCCAATTTTCTGGATGGTCCACTATGGAATCTGCCCGGACTTAAAGTAAGTGGCAGAATGAATCAAATATGTGTTCCGCAGTAACGACTTAGCCATAACAAATGAAAACAGAACTTATGCTTATTCTTCTATAAAACGCACATGCATTAAATTTAGAAGTTCAAATATCTTTAGCACTCTTTTACATTTTAACGTGAAACGCTTAGTGAGTACCTACATTCCTAAAAGTAAATCCTTTCTATGTGTGTATGTACGCATGTATGTGTATATGTATGTATGTACGTATGTATGTGTATATGTATGTATGTACGTGTGTATGTATGTACGTATGTATGTATGTATGTACGTGTGTATGGTTGTATGTACGTATGTATGTATGTATGTATGTATGTATGTATGTATGTATGTATGTATGTATGTATGTATGTATGTATGTATGTATGTATGTATGTATGTATGTATGTATGTATGTATGTATGTACGTATGTATGTATGTATGTATGTATGTATGTATGTATGTACGTACGTATGTATGTATGTACGTATGTATGTATGTACGTATGTACGTATGTATGTACGTGTGTATGTATGTATGTATGTACGTATGTATGTATGTACGTATGTATGTACGTATGTATGTATGTATGTATGTACGTATGTATGTATGTACGTACGTATGTACGTATGTATGTATGTATGTATGTATGTATGTACGTATGTATGTATGTACGTATGTATGTATGTATGTACGTATGTATGTATGTACGTATGTATGTACGTATGTATGTATGTATGTATGTATGTACGTGTGTATGTATGTATGTACGTATGTATGTATGCACGTATGTATGTACGTATGTATGTATGTATGTATGTATGTATGTATGTATGTATGTATGTATGTATGTATGTATGTATGTATGTATGTATGTATGTATGTATGTATGTACGTATGTATGTACGTATGTATGTACGTACGTATGTATGTATGTATGTATGTATGTATGTATGTACGTATGTATGTACGTATGTATGTATGTATGTACGTATGTATGTATGTACGTATGTATGTACGTATGTATGTACGTATGTATGTATGTATGTATGTACGTGTGTATGTATGTATGTATGTATGTATGTATGTACGTATGTACGTACGTATGTATGTACGTATGTATGTATGTACGTATGTATGTACGTATGTACGTACGTATGTATGTACGTATGTATGTATGTACGTATGTATGTATGTACGTGTGTATGTACGTATGTATGTATGTATGTACGTATGTACGTATGTACGTGTGTGTATGTATGTACGTGTGTATGTACGTATGTATGTATGTATGTATGTATGTACGTATGTATGTATGTACGTGTGTATGTATGTATGTACGTGTGTATGTACGTATGTATGTATGTACGTACGTATGTATGTACGTATGTATGTATGTACGTATGTATGTATGTACGTGTGTATGTACGTATGTATGTATGTACGTACGTATGTATGTACGTATGTATGTATGTACGTATGTATGTATGTACGTATGTATGTATGTAGGTATGTATGTACGTGTGTATGTACGTATGTATGTACGTACGTATGTATGTACGTATGTATGTACGTATGTATGTATGTATGTATGTACGTGTGTATGTACGTATGTATGTATGTACGTATGTATGTACGTATGTATGTATGTATGTATGTACGTGTGTATGTACGTATGTATGTACGTATGTATGTACGTGTGTATGTACGTAGGTATGTATGTACGTATGTATGTACGTATGTATGTATGTACGTGTGTATGTACGTATGTATGTACGTATGTATATATGTACGTGTGTATGTATGTATGTATGTACGTGTGTATGTACGTATGTATGTACGTATGTATGTATGTACGTGTGTATGTACGTATGTATGTATGTACGTATGTATGTACGTATGTATGTATTTATGTATGTATGTATGTACGTGTGTATGTACGTATGTATGTACGTATGTATGTACGTGTGTATGTACGTGTGTATGTATGTATGTACGTGTGTATGTACGTGTGTATGTACGTATGTATGTATGTACGTATGTATGTACGTATGTATGTATGTATGTATGTATGTATGTACGTGTGTATGTACGTATGTATGTACGTATGTATGTATGTGTGTACGTGTGCATGTACGTATGTATGTACGTATGTATGTGTGTACGTGTGCATGTACGTATGTATGTGGTATGTACGTATATATGTATGTATGTGTGTATGTATGTACGTGTGTATGTATGCATGTACGTGTGTATGTATGCAGGTACGTGTGTATGTACGTATGTATGTGTGTATGTACATATGTACGTGTGTATGTATGCATGTACGTGTGTATGTATGCACGTACGTGTGTATGTACGTATGTATGTGTGTATGTACGTATGTATGTTGCATGCATGTATGTATGTACGTGTGCATGCATGCCTGTACGTGTGCCTGCCTTGGTAGCGTACTGGTAGCATGTCTGCCTCACGTTCAAGAGGTCCCGAGTTCGAATCTCGGTCAGGGTGTGTTACCTGGATAAGGTTTTTTCCGGGGTTTTCCCTTATCCGTAAAGACGAATGTCGGGTAACTCTAAGCTCTATGGACCCCGGGCTCATTTGAGCATATTTCAACCATTCCATTCATCGTCCGATATGACTTAACGTTGGAGGACATAAATTACCAAAAAATGCATGTACGTTTGTATGTATGCATGTATGTGTTTATGTATGTATGTACGTGTGTATTTTTTTTCTCTTATTGGTATCAACTGCATGCCCCATTACATGGTAATATTACATGCATTACAATACATAATGTCATTTACAGTTTACAGATTCAATTTTATATTTATAAGCTTAACAGATCTGTTCCTAATTTATTTTTGATATATACACATTTGAGCTTTTTCTAGCCTATATGTTGGTAGTTTCTTTCTCTAGTTTACTAGCCTATTCCTGCATAGTATTCTTTTATAGTATGTGTTAGTCTTATCTCTAATTCTATTAAAAAAATATATAAATATACTGAATTTAAAGTTGACTACATGTACGTACGCACATACGTATGCATGTATGTATGTATTTATTTATTTATGTATGTAGGTATGAATGTATGTGTGTATGTATGTATGTATGTATGTATGTATGTATGTATGTATGTATGTATGTATGTATGTATGTATGTATGTATATAGGTGCGTATGTATGTATGTGCATGTGTATGCATGCATGTATGTGTGTATGTACATATGTATGTAGGTGCATATGTATGTGCGTGTGTATGCATGCATGTGTGTATGTACGTATGTGTGTATGTACGTATGTATGCATGTATGTACGTATGTAAGTATGTATGTGTGTATGTATGTATGTACGTGTGTATGTATGTATGTACGTGTGTATGCATGCACGTATGTGTGTATGTACGTATATATGTGTGTAAGTATGTACGTATGTATGTGTGTATGTATGAATGTATGTGTATGTATGTGTGTATGTATGTATGTATGTGTATATGTGTATTTTTTTTTTTTTAATTTATTGAACTTTAACAGCATGCCCCGTTACGGAGTAACATTACATGCATTTAATTACATAGATACATTATAAATAGTAATCACATTTTGATATTATTTTACAATAATTTTTTAAATATTAGAATTTAAATGTTCAATTCACGTATTGTTTTAAAATAAAAATTGTTTACAAGTCAATTGAATTAACATAATCACATTTTGATATTATTTTACAATAATTTTTTAAATATTAGAATTTAAATGTTCAATTCACGTATTGTTTTAAAATAAAAATTGTTTACAAGTCAATTGAATTAACATATATACAAAAAGCTTTCAAATGTTTATTTATAAGGTTTTGGTTTGACACTGGCCAATTTCCCCCATTCTTGTGTACTTCTTCAATCAACTTGTCCCTCTGATGTTTTGTGTCTCTACATTCATAAATGAGGTGGTTTGCGGTCTGCTGTGGGCTATTGCAGGTGCATTGGGGATCATCTATGATATGAAATCTATACAAGTAAGCTTTAGTTTTTCCATGTCCTGATACCATTGCAGTGAATGTCGCTGTTAATGGTAGTTTTGTCTTAAGACGATCCTTTATCAAAGGGAAGAATGATTTGGTAAGGGCTCCTTTACTTGTACTGCTCCATCTCTGTTGCCACTGTAGATGTCCTGCCCTCTCTATTTCAGTTTTCAAAGAAGATTTTGGTACCTTGTTGTAAATAGTCTTTATTTCGATGTCTTCAGCAGCTGATTTTGCTAATATGTCTGCTAGCACGTTACCAGTAACTCCTGCATGTGCTTTCACCCAACTAAAGTGTATTGTCCACTGATTTCTTTCTAAAGTTCCTAGTCTATTAAGTGTCTCCTCAGGAATATAATTGTGTTTATTGTTGTTTTGTAAGGTGGATAGTGCCACTTGACTATCTGTGAATATGGCTACAGTCTTCTCTTTGTTCAGCGTATTTGCCATGTTTTGTAGCTCTTCAAGTGCTTTCAAAATAGCCAGTTGTTCGGCCTGATTGTTTGAACACCTTCCATCCAGCCTGAATTGCAGTTGTCGAATTACAGTATTGTGCTTGTACAGAACTACAGCAGCCCCGACTTTTTCATCTGATTTACTCCCATCCGTAAAAATTTGAAAGACGTATGCCCCATCATCCTCAACTGCTTTTATATGAGGTCGTTCTGCTGGATGGTTCCAGACGCTTGGTGGTAGGGGTGCATCATAGTCACGTTCACTGTGTATATCATTATACAGTTTTATTTTGCCTTGTATTGTTATACCAATTGGCTGGATGCCAGCAATAACACAAGATGCATCATAAGAAATTGTCCTATATGCCTTCGTCATTTTTATATTGAACAATCTCTGAATCCTCTGGAATTTTTTAATGTTCTTCTGCTTTTCTAGGGCAAATCCCCACACAGGAGCACCATAAGTTAAAATAGGTTCTATTGCGCCTTTATAAATAGTTTCTAGCGCCTTATTTCCCAGTCCCCAAGTGAGTTTTGCGCACTTGGAAAGATTATGCAGAAGTCGTAGCGCTTTGTCATGTACTTGATCTATGTGGTGATCAAAGCTAAACTTCCTATCAATGTAAATACCAAGATATTTAATAACATCCACTTGTTCCAGAGTTTTATTGTTCAGGTATATGCTGATTGCTTCATTATGATTAGTTTTCTTCTTTGATATTACCAAAACTTTTGATTTTGAGTCGTTAAACTGGATTTTATTTTCTTTAGCCCATAACTCAATTTTCTTTATGTCCTGATTTGAAAAATTTTCAGCATCTAATATACTTTTTCCTTTTGTCATGACAAGTAAATCATCAGCAAATGCTATTACCTCTGTCCGCGTTGTAAATTCCAATTTTAGCAAAGAGTTATATAGTATATTCCAAAGTCCAGGCCCACAACAAGATCCTTGCGGACAGCCTCGCTGGACCCGTACTTCAGTCCTGAATTCATTCGTAGAGAGAGTTGCTTTCCTATTTTTAAAATAATCCTTTGTATGTTGGTACAAATTTCTTGGGCACTGCATCTCTCTTAAGTTATTTAAGACACTAGGCCACCAACATGCATCAAAAGCTCCTTTCACGTCCAAACTCACCAAAACAACATAACCAAAAGATTTTAGCTCATCTTCAATGAATACCTTCAGCGCCATTGCTGCATCTGTCGTGCTTTTCTGAGCTTTAAATCCAAATTGTCTTGTACTGTAAAGGTTTCTCGTGTTAATATGATATTCAATCCTATTTATCATTAACTTTTCTAAAACTTTACCGCATATGTTCAACAAGCTGATTGGTCGATATTTTGTTATCGTTACACTATCTTCTTTGCCTGGCTTTACTATAGGAACTATAGATGAACGCTTCCATCTTTCTGGAAAAATTCCTTCCATAAGACATTGATTATATATTGCTGTAAAGAAACATGGGAACATTTTAAAAGCATTTAACAGAATATCACTAGATATTCCATCTTCTCCCGGTGACTTTTTTGGATTGAAATTTTTTAATACAACCCAAATTTCATTAGGTGTAAATTCCTTGTCATCTGGGGTACTAATTACTTCCTCTGCAAGCCTCCTTAGGTCTTTTTGTCGTTCAGTATCATCTTGTACCCTATCCTCCGGAATGAAGTTCTCCAGCATATACTTTAATGTGCTTGGTATATCTTCAGTGTAGGTTCCATCTTCTCTTTGCAATGTAGTAAGTGAATTCTGATATCTTATTTTACTGGCTGCGATCTTATAGACTACAGTCCAAGGATTAGTCCCATCAGTTACATTACAAAATTCCCTCCAGGATTTAAACTTTTCGTCATTTATTTTCCTTTGGTATTGCCGATTACCTTCCAAGTACTGATTCCTTCTTTCTTCTCTTAACTGCTCATTATTAATAGTTCGTTGATATCGTCGTCTTAATGCATTTACCTTTTTCCTCAATATGGTTAGTTCAATGGTCCACCAGGGAACTGATTTGCCTCTAATTGCCTGCTTCTTACCCCTGCTTACTCTAAATGCTTCCCTGCATGCAGCTTCCATACTATTGTAGAACATTTCAATTGTATATTCAACGTTATTTTCTTTTACTTTATGGGCGAGCTGTTCATCCACACTCTGTCCATTGCCCAGACAATTAAAATTTTTGGTCAGCTTTCGTGGCAACGTTTCCTCAAATGTCTTATAATTTTCTGGTCTAGTTATATATTTAATTCCCTTTAATGTACCAGTTTGGGCTTTGATTGCATTTCCTATTATGAACGATATTATCTTATGATCAGAGCAGCTTTCTTGCTCTCCAACGGTCCATTCCCTCACATCTCTAAGGAGTTTGTCATTAACGATAGTCAAATCGACCCAACTCCTTCCAGTTTGGGATTCAAAAGTTGGCAAGCCGTTGTTTTCATTCATGATATGTAAATTTGTTGCTGTAATGAATTCTTCAAATATTCTACCACGCTGATTAGTTATTATATCGTGCCAAAGTTTGTTTCTGGCGTTACTATCTGCTAGTATTATCAGACCCGTTCCTTTAATATGCTGGAGAATATTTTCAATCTTGTTAATGTCATCTTCTATATTCAAGTGCCCATCGAAGTACATACAAGCTGCAAAAAATGTTTTCTTATTATATACAACCTGTATAACGACACAATCACTATCGGAAAGCTGACCAATGGTAGTTACGTCAATATTTTTGTTGTTTATAAATATTGCTGCTCGTTTACCCGTAGTACCAACTGTATATATTCTAAAATGTAATGGTACACCTGCTGGTTTATTGTTAATCAAGTAGGGCTCCTGAATAAATGCTATATCTATAGCTTTTTCATTCACAAGCTGTACCAAATTAGCAGTCGCAATCCTTGAATGTTTCAAGTTAACCTGAAAACATGTTAATCTGTTACTATCCATTTTACTAGTCGGTATTGTCTTTTAGCCGCCTAAGTGTTGCTTGATAACAGGAGCAATTCGTATCCAGTGCAGAATGATTTTCTGACACTTTGTTGTCTCTGTTATATTTATTATACGTTACACAATTAATGCATTTATATGCAGCTCTGTTAGCAGTACATTCCTTTAGAGCATGCTTCTCAGCGCAATTTGGACATGTTTGCTGTCCTTTACAGTCCTGCGCACGATGATTATATTTACAGCAATTGAAGCAACGCCCAGCCTTGACATAATCATCCCAATTACACATATTCCATCCTATTTTTAATCTTTTGCCAAGTATTTCCCTCCGTACAGTTGAAGTGACTTCAACAACCAAATTCAAATTCTTTTTCCTATCATAAAAGGAAAATTTCGGCTGAATCTCTGTGCTGAAATTCTCCAGCTCTGTATTTTGTGCTGTTAAAACCTCCACAGCATTCTCCGGTGTTATCTCATCTGGTATATTAAAAATAATTATTCTTGGATTTCTTTTCTTCGAGACGGTAGCCTCAAGCTCCTCTCCACACTTATTATTAATATTGGTGCAAATAGTATCAACTTCAGTTTTATTGTTCGATTGTATTAGAACTTGTCCGTTCCTCAATGCCTTTACAGACTGAACACCAACCTTCATCTCTACAGGATTAACCTTAGTTTTCACCAGTGTCTTTATATATTCCACACTTTGATTATTCTTGCTCCGAACAAGCAGTTTAAAGCACTTAGAGTCCCCTGTACGTGCAGCGCCAGTCAACACCGAAGCATAACTCCTTTCCACCCCAAATTGCTCCACAACCCGTTCGGAAGATATCACCCCAGGTGTCACTTGTGATGCTATTCTCGCTCTCTTGCCAACACTCAACTGTTCCTGATAATTCTTCACTGCCATTTGTAAACTTTTGGTTTCATTTTCCTTCTGATCCACGATGTCTTTCATTTTTGTAAAATATTTACGTAAACTACTTACCGACTTCACAATATCCTGCTTCAAATCTTGACGCAAGGTTTTACTAGCCTCCGTAACATTTAAGAGCATTCTAAAGGCACTCTCAATATTCTCACTAACTTCATCCACCATTTTGAAATCTCTTGTTTATTACTCCTTGTTAACTCAAACGAAACATTCCAATTAAGATATAACTTCGTATTTCTCGATTTAGTCGTGCGGTTCACGGCCTCCTGAATACTAGTTTCTATGCTTCTCAATCCATGAACAATGCCTGGGTCCGTCAATTCCCTTAAAACTCTGTAAATCCGCAATGCCAGCTTCAAATAACACTCCCACAAAGAAACAGCCTCACAACAAACATTATGAAATACCAAACACAAACAAGTACTTGAAAGTCACGCCACTAACACCGAATAATCAAGAGCACACTCACTCGCATTCTTCCTCCAAGAGTATCACGGCCTCCTCCGTGGTGTATATGTGTATGTACGCATGTATGTGTGTATGTATGTACGTATGTATGTGTGTATGTACAAATGTATGTGTGTATGTATGTACGTATGTATGTATCTATGTATGTATGTATGTGTGTATGTATGTACGTATGTATGTGTGTATGTATGTACGTATGTATATGTGTATGTATGTGTGTATGTACGTATGTATGTATGTACGTGTGTATGTATGTATGTGTGTATGTATGTGTGTATGTACGTATGTATGTATGTGTATGTATGTATGTGTGTATGTATGTACATATGTATGTGTGTATGTATGTACGTATGTATATGTGTATGTATGTGTGTATGTACGTATGTATGTATGTACGTGTGTATGTATGTGTGTATGTATGTGTGTATGTACGTATGTATTTATGTGCATATGTACGCATGTATGTGTGTATGTATGTACGTATGTATGTATATATGTATGTATGTGTGTACGTATGTATGTATGTGTGTATGTATGTATGTATGTATGTATGTATGTATGTATGTATGTATGTATGTATGTATGTATGTATGTATGTATGTATGTATGTATGTATGTATGTATGTATGTATGTATGTATGTATGTATGTATGTATGTATGTATGTATGTATGTATGTATGTGTGTATATACATATGTATGTATGTATGTACGTGTGTATGTATGTGTGTATGTATGTACGTATGTATGTATATATGTACGTATGCATGTGTGTATGTACGTATGTATGTATGAGTGTATGTATGTGTGTATTTTTTTTCTCTCTTTATTGGTATCAACTGCATGCCCCATTACATGGTAATATTACATGCATTACAATACATAATTATACATTATAATTTACAGATTCAATTTTAAATGTATAAGCTTAACAGACTTGTTCCTAATTTATTTTTGATATGTACACCTTTGAGCTTTTTCTAACCTATATGTTGGTAGTTCCTTTCTCTATTTTACTAGCCTATTCTTGCTTTGTATTGTTTCATAGTATATTTGTAGTCTTATCTCTAATTCTATTAGTATATTTATAAATATATTGAATTTAAAGTTGACTACTTTTTATAAGTTAACTGAATGAATATATTTGCAAAATGGTTTCAAGTATTTTGTGATTAATTCCTGGTTGGTTGTGGGCCATTTTCCTCCTTGTTTTTGCACTTCTGCCATCAATATAGATCTCTGCTGATGTCTGTCTTTAAATTCAAGAATTAAATGGTTAACTGTTTGTCAGAGGTTACTGCATGTACATTTTGGATCATTAATAATATGGAACCTGTATAGGTAATCTTTAGTTTTTCCATGACCTGAGATTGTAGCAGTAAGTTCTGGTGTAATGGGAAGTTTTCTCTTTAACCTATCTTTGATTGTTGGGAGGAAGGTTTTACAGAGAGCCCCTTTGTTTGTGCTGTTCCACCTATGTTGCCATTGTTCTTGTGCTCTTTCTTTTATGTCTGCTTTGATCGTTGACCTGGGAACCTTATTGTAAATGATTGGCAGTCCTTCATCTTGAGCAGCGGCCTTGGCCAATTTATCAGCCGTCTCGTTGCCAGGTATTCCTATATGGGCTTTCACCCATTTTAAGTGGATTCTCCAATTAGCTTGTTGCAGGGATGTTAGAGTGGCTGCAATGTCCTCCACGACTGAGTTGTGCTTTATGTTGTTTACCAGTGCCAGCGTTACCTTGCTATCTGAGTAAATTGCTGCTGTCTTTTCTTCAAGTGCTAGGTCTATATGGTTTCGAAGCTCTTGTAGCACTTTCAATATAGCTATTTGTTCTGCTTGGTTGTTTGAACACTTGCCATCCAGTCTATATTTTAGTTGAAGTCTAAGTGCTTCATGTTTGAACACCACTGCTGCAGCTCCAACCCTTTCTGCTATTTTACTCCCATCTGTGTAGATTCTGAATATGTAATTAGTGGCTTCCTCAGCTTCTGTGATTTCAGGAACTTCTGCAGGATGTTGCCATTTCCTTGGTGGTAAGGGTGCATCATAGTTATTCCTTTCATGTGTAGCCCTTTATAGTGCTATCTTCCCATTGATGGTTATGTCAATGGGTTCAATACCAGCTATGACACAGGAAGCATTGTAAGATATCGTTCTGTACCCTTTTATGATTTTAATGTTGAATAGTCTCTGTATTCTCTGTATTTTCCTTAAGTTCTTTTGGTTTTGTAGAGCAGCTCCCCAAATTGGGGCTCCATACGTTAATATTGGCTCTATGGCACCTTTATATGTGGTATGTAATGCTTTGTTTCCAAGCCCCCAGGTAAGTTTTGCAGTCTTGGATAATGAATGTGTCAATTTTATTGCTTTGTCATGTAGATTAGCAACATGATGGTTGAATCTAAACCTTTTGTCAATATATATGCCAAGGTATTTGAGTATGTCTACTTGTTCAATAACTGTGTTGTTAAGATAGATATTGATTGCTTCGTTGTTTATTTTTTTCTTCCTTGTTATCATTATGGATTTTGATTTAGACTCATTAAATTTTATTTTATTTTCTTTGGCCCATAATTCAATTTTCTTTAAATTCTGATTGGCAAAATTTTCGGCACCAAGTGTACTCTTCCCCTTTGTCATGATTAGCAGACCATCTGCAAAGGCAATTACTTCTGTTCGCTTAGAGAATTCTAAGTTAAGCAGAGAATTATAGAGAATGTTCCAGTATCCAGGTCCGCAACACGATCCTTGTGGACATCCCCTCTTAACTTGCTTTTCTATCTTGTATGTGTGTATGTATGTGTGTATGTACGTATGTATGTATGTATGTATGTATGTATGTATGTATGTATGTATGTATGTATGTATGTATGTATGTATGTATGTATGTATGTATGTATGTATGTATATATGCATGTACGTGTGTATGCATGTATGTATGTAGGTATGTATGTGTGTATGTATGTGAGTATGTATGTATTTTTTTCTCTTTATTGGTATAAACTGCATGCCCCATTACATGGTAATATTACATGCATTACAATACATAATTATACATTATAATTTACGGATTCAATTTTAAATGTATAAGCTTAACAGACTTGTTCCTAATTTATTATGTATATATGTATGTACGTATGTATGTTCGTATGTATGTACGTGTGTATGTACGTATGTTTGTATGTGTGTATTTACGTATGTTTGTATGATGGGCATGTATGTACGTATGTATGTGTGTATGTACATATGTATGTACGTGTGTATGTATGTGTATGTATGTATGCATGTACGTGTGTATGTATGTATGCATGTATATGTGTATGTATGCATGTACGTGTGTATGTATGCATGTACATGTGTATGTATGTATGTATGTATGTATGTATGTATGTGAGTATGTATGTATGTATGTGTGTATGTATGTATGTATGTATGTATGTACGTGTGTATGTATGTATGCATGTATGTGTGTATGTATGCATGTACGTGTGTATGTATGTATGTGTGTATGTATGTACGTGTGTATGTATGCATGTACGTGTGTATGTATGTATGCATGTATGTATGTGTGTATGCATGTACGTGTGTATGTATGCATGTACGTGTGTATGTATGCATGTACGTGTGTATGTATGTATGTATGCATGTATGTATGTGTGTATGTATGTACGTGTGTATGTATGTATGCATGTACGTGTGTATGTATGCATGTACGTGTGTATGTATGTATGTGTGTATGTATGTACGTGTGTATGTATGCATGTACGTGTGTATGTATGTATGCATGTACGTGTGTATGTATGTATGTATGTATGTGTGTATGCATGTACGTGTGTATGTATGCATGTACGTGTGTATGTATGTACGTGTGTATGCATGCATGTACGTGTGTATGTATGCATGTACGTGTGTATGTATGCACGTATGTGTGTATGTATGTACGTGTGTATGTACGTATGTATGTATGTATGTGCATGTGTATGCATGCATGTATGTGTGTACATATGTATGTGTGTATGTACGTATGTATGTACGTATGTATGTGTGTATGTACGTTTGTATATGTGTATATATGTATGTACGTATGAATATGTGTATGTATGTATGTGTGTATGTACGTATGTGTGTATGTATGTACATATATATATTTTTTTCTCTTAATTGGTATCAACTGCATGCCCCATTACATGGTAATATTACATGCATTACAACACATAATTTCATTTACAGTTTACAGATTCAATTTTATATTTATAAGCTTAACAGATCTGTTCCTAATTTATTTTTGATATATACACCTTTGAGCTTTTTCTAGCCTATATGTTGGTAGTTTCTTTCTCTAGTTTACTAGCCTATTCCTGCATAGTATTTTTTTATAGTATATGTTAGTCTTATCTCTAATTCTATTAGTATATATATAAATATGCTGAATTTAAAGTTGACTGCATGTACGTGTGTATGTATGTGTGTATGTACATATGTATGTAGGTGCGTATGTATGTATGTGCGTGTGTATGCATGCATGTACGTATGTATGTGTGTATGTACGTATGTATGTGTGTATGTACGTATGTATGTATGTACATATGTGTGCATGTATGTATGTATGTTTGTATGTATGTATACACGTGTGTATGCATGCACGTATGTGTGTATGTATGTATGTACGCATGTATGTATGTATGTACGTATGTGTGTATGTACGTATGTATGTGCATGTATGTACGTATGTATGTGTGTATGTACGTATGTATGTGTGTATGTACGTATGTGTATGTATGTACGTATATATGTATGTATGTATGTATGTATGTACGTATGTATGTACTTATGTATGTGTGTATGTACGTATATATGTGTATGTAAGTACGTGTGTATGTGTGTATGTATGTATGTATGTATGTATGTATGTATGTACCTATGTATGTGTGTATGTATGTACGTGTGTATGTATGTACGTGTGTATGTATGTACGTATGTATGTGTGTATGTACGTATGTATGTGTGTATGTATGTACGTATGTATGTGTATATGTATGTATGTACGTATGCACGTTTGCACGTATATATAATGCAAAGCTAGTGATTTGATGGTTTATCCACAATCCGCACAAAATCTTCAAATTAACCGAGAGGCGGTAGATAAGTAAACATTTCTAGATAATCAGCCACTAGTCTCGCAAATCTTATAGACCAACTATGTCAGATATCATCTTTAAAACCAAACCTGCACAAAGTATACTACACTTCTTTATATAACAAGGTTGATAAATGTCATAATAAACAAATATGTGTTGCAGGGTCTCGATCTGGCTTACAATTACTTCCGACGCCTAGAGCCTCATTTTCTTGTAAATTTACCCTCTCTAAGACGACTGGACATGAGTGGCAACGCTCTCGAAGTTATAGAGCCCGGGGCGTTTCTGCCGACACCTGCATTAGAGCATGTAAATCTGTCACGAAATGCACTGTCTTCCAGCGGTTTGCATCCAGCCACATTTCGCGACCTTGCTGGCCTCTATGAGTTAGACTTGGGATGGAACAGGCTCCGGGAACTCCCGCCTGTGTTACCCAGAGCTCTCGAATATCTTCATGCCCCATACAATCAAATGACAGTGCTCGCCGTGCCTCTTGCTCTCCCAGCGCTGAAACTCCTGGATCTTTCTGGCAACGGCCTCACACGTTTACCTCCAAGGATTCTCTCAGGACTACCACAGCTGAAGCGGCTTTATTTAGGGGAAAACAACTTGCAGCTAATCCAAGAGGGTTCGCTGTTTGGCCTTTCTCGACTGGAAGTCCTGGATCTGTACAGCAACAAATTAGCTGACATCGAAAACCGCGCTATGCGGGATGCTGCCAGAGCATTACATAAACTTGACCTGCGGGGCAACCGGCTAGAGAGGATATCTGCAGAGCACCTCAAAGAAGCAGCCAATCTGAAAGTTTTGGATCTTAGCCTCAATCGCATCAGAGAAATAGACCCTGGAGCCTTAGCTGATGCTAGGTATGATTCTGCATTTCTTCACCTATTGTACCTTTTTATCACTTCTGTACATACAATGCTTTTTTTTTTTTTTTTTTTTTTCTCAGCCGCATATATAGTGAGTAGAGAAGGTATTGCATTCCACTCAATATTTTATATCGATATTTCATTGGAAATATAATTTTGAGGTCCTTTGAAGCAATACACGCATTTTTATGAAAATATGTGCGTGTTTCTGCGGATGTGTATGAGCAGTAGAACTCTAAATTAAAAAGTTTGTTAAATACAAACATTGGTTTTATGTTCAGCATCTTCCAAGGATACGATACAAAGACTTTCAAGAAAATCTCTCCACCACAAACTATACTTTCTTAATATTGTGCGGGTTTTTTTCGAAAATTTTGAATTTGTAAACCTGGCTGTTACAATTTTGATTAAAATACCAAATTTTTAAGATATTTTCATGACAATTGAAATATTTATGCTAAATTTTCTGGAAAGAGACTCTGAAGTACTCTTCATTTAGGACGACTTTTGCACAGCTGGTAAACTAGAAGAGATACGAGGGTCATTTAATAAGTGTGGTAAATTAACATGAAGGGATGGACTTTTTTGTTACAACTTTGTGGGTGGTGAGCTTGATTATTCATAAGATTGTACAGCAAATTTTAATGTACTACAATAAACAGTTCATTGTTATCAGCCATCTCAACTGCTTAGTGTGATAGTTTCAACTGAAAATGGAATAGAGTTTCGTGCTGTTATTAAACATTTTCATTTGAAGGGCTAGACTGTTGCACAAGTCAAAACTGAATTGGATGAAGTTCACGCGCACTCTGCACTAATATTGAAGACCATTTACTTCTTCATCAAGAGTTTAAACGTGGTCGTACACGCACCGAAGAGGAATCGCGCTCTGGTCGCCCAATTGAGGTTATACCACATAGGACAGCATTGAAAAAAATCCATGATCTGTTTACACAAGACCACCGAATCAAAATTCAGGAGACTGCTGAGTCTGTAGGCATCTCAACTGAGCGAGTGCACAATATCCTGCATGACAAATTGGCAATGAAAACGTTGTCTGCAAGATGCATGCCGCAATTGCTCACAGTCGACCCAACGCGCATCCGGAAGTACACTTCTCCCGAGTGTCTGGCGATGTTTAATCGCAATCAGCAAGACTTTTTGCACCGATTTGTGACCGTGGATGAAACTTATTTCCATCATTAAACACCAGAATCAAAACAGCAGTCAATACAACGAACAAAGGCTGGGGAAAGTGCACCAAAGAAGGCAAGGGTCATTTTGTTGATATGGTGATATCCACTATTTTTAGGGATTCATAAGGAATAATCCTCATACACTACATGGAAAAAGGCAGAACTATAACTGGAGCCTATTATGCTTCATTGTTGGATCGTTTGCAACATGAGTTGACTGAAAAGAGACCGAGATTGAAACGCAGAAAAGTGCTCTTAAACCAGGATAATGCACCATTGCACACATCAGCAATCGCAATGGCGCAAGTGCATGAGTTGGACTTTGAATTGATTCTTCATCCACCTTATTCACCAAATTTAGCCCCAAGTGACTTCTTCCTCTTCCCAAACTTGAAAATTTGGCTTGGTAGTAAGAAATCTTTATCAAAAGAAGAAGTGATAGCCACCGACAACAAGTATTTTGCAGACCTTGGCGGAGCCTATTTTTCCGAGGGGATGAGAAAGCTGGAGCATTGCTGGACCAAGTGTATAGCCATCAATGGAGACTATGTCGGGAAATAAGATGAGATGTTCACAAAAAAAAAAATGATTCTTTAATTTTTACCAAACTTATCAAACGACCCTTGAGGATAAAAAAAAAATCTTATTAAACAACAAACTAAAACACACAATTTATGACAAAGAAATTGTTGTGGAGTTTGCCATTTTTTGAAATTTTCCTTGTCATTGGTTTGAATTTTGAAATATTTTTCTCAAACAGGCATACAAGAGAATGGTATATCAGAGACATCACAAAGCAACCAGCTCTTAAAAATTACTATTGCCTAAGCCTGCTGTATTCTCCTGTTCCAATGTGTGTATCTATAAGAAAATATGTAACAAAATCATTTCTACAAAGGTTTATGTAGATTAACATGAATTAGCTATACAAATAAGTGTTTTTAAGAAGAGCTTGTACAAGAGTGGATAGAAAATGTCATGTGAGTACACATATAAATTTTTTAACTCATAGTATAAACTTGAAAGAAGCGTAGGGACAGTGAAGCACAAATTAGTACAAAATTGAATCGAGAATATATTGACACATTGCTTCACTCACACTGTTTATTCACAGGACATGTTTCAAGAGCTCTTGCTCCTATCCTCAGCTGATACTCGACTAGTGCAAGTTGTAGTGGTTTCTTCCTTCTCCGTATTGTCAATAGATGGCGTGATGTACTTGTCAAAGATGTCCGGTGGTGGAGTTTCAAAATTCATGACTCTATGACGATTTTTGTTAATGAAGATTTTTTCCCATACGGAAAGGTCTATGGGGTGATTAACGTATTTTATTAGAGATGTTTCCAAATTGATGTCATGTCTAGTATTCAAAAAATGAAAAGCCACTGCTGATTTCATTAAAAATGGTGAAACAGAAAAATCAGCAGTGGATTTTCATTTTTTGAATACTAGACATGACATCAATTTGGAAACATCTCTAATAAAATACGTTAATCACCCCATAGACCTTTCCTTATGGGAAAAAATCTTCATTAACAAAAATCGTCATAGAGTCATGAATTTTGAAACTCCACCACCGGACATCTTTGACAAGTACATCACGCCATCTATTGACAATACGGAGAAGGAAGAAACCACTACAACTTGCACTAGTCGAGTATCAGCTGAGGATAGGAGCAAGAGCTCTTGAAACATGTCCTGTGAATAAACAGTGTGAGTGAAGCAATGTGTCAATATATTCTCGATTCAATTTTGTACTTTTTAACTCATCTTAATTCTTTCTAATACAATAAAATTTGAAATGAAATTAATTGTTCTTTCGCACTAGCCGTGTGTAGGACGCACTATGAAAGGGTAGAGCCAGACTGAAAAATTCAATGCCATAGCCGGGAATTGAACCACGGAAAAATTTTTAACTGTTTTCATGCCATAAAATGAAAATATGTAATTTTTACTAATTTGGGTCTCCTAAATTCAAATTTGAAGTTAGAAATTTCCTATCACATGCTGTTTTCTTTGGCTACTATATTTAATATGTTGGTTAAAATTTCATACTTTTTTAATAAATGTAGTTACAGACTTAACGTTTTACCACAATCAGCATTTAAAAGTACCAATTTTATTTAAAAGGATGTGGTGATTAATGATAAAATGTCAAATAGTGTTAAAAACTAAAAGGAAAAAAGATTACATGCAAATAACCTGAAGAAATTTTAAAAATTCACAATTTTAGATATTTTTTTCTGAAAGACTTTCTTTTGTGGCTGAGCCCGGAACACTCACACTCAAGAAACCAACAGAATTCAGCAACTATGTTAGGAGACAATTTTCCTTCATATTGCCTTTCCATTTGGGATATTTGTTGATGAAATCTTTCTCTGTTCTCATTGCTCACCATTCCCAGGTTTGGTGGAAAGAAGTTAAGATGGGAGTGTGTTGTATTTATTTAGTAATAAGACACATTGTATACAATCACACATATAAAGGATACAATAAATATGGTGAGGTGAAGCCAACCATTTTAAGCAGTGCAACATGATAATAATAAAAACAAAAGCCTGTCAATTGTTCACCACAAAACAGGCTACACAACATTAACAAACTGAGTCCTTGAGAGTGAATGTCTTTACTTGCCAACACTCCCCCTCACGAACAAGGACAAAGAAGAAAATATAACATTTTTATTTAAGTCCCAAACGGTTTCTACACATAACAAACTTTGATGCAGGCACGGCTTTGGTGGGAATGTGTGCATCCATCTCTTCTGTTCTGCAGTAGGTAATCTTGACGTCTCCTCGCATCATGGTTTCCCTTATGAAGTGTTCCTTAATGCTTATGTTTTGAACGAGAACCAATTATTGGATTTTCTGCTAGATTCTTGGCAGCCTGATTATCATTTAAGATTAGTATATGACTGTATTTTAGTTCAAAATCATTTGCAAGTTGTTTCAAATGCAGTGGCTCTTTTGCAGCATTAGTCATAGACATATATTCTGTTTCTGCAGTTGATAGGGCTGTTGTTCTTTGCTTTCTAGATTCCCAACTGATGACTGAACCAGCAAATTTGAAACAGTAGCCAGTGTATGACTTGTAGTCCACAGGGCAGGATCCCCAGTTTGCATCAGCATAACCAATTATGGGCTTGATAGGTCTGGTGAAACATAAACCAAGCTCTTTGGTTCCTTTTAAGTATCATAGAACCTTCTTGGCAGCTGTCCAATGTTGTTTACCATAACATTGATTGAACTAACTAACAGCATGATATCTGGTCTTGTTGTTACAGATAAGTACATAAGACTTCCAATAAGATTCTGGTAGGGATGATTTTCTTCTTTTCTTTTATTTTTGGATTATTTTAGACCAACTTCTATCAGTGTATTTGCAGGTTTACTGTCTGTTAGGCCACGCCGTGGCTCAGTGGTTAGACCGCTTGGCTCTCACCAAGGCGGCCCGGGTTCGATCCCAGGTGACCGCAAAGTGAGATTTGTGGTGGACAACACGGCGTTGGGGCGGGTTTTCTCCGGGGCCTCCGGTTTTCCCCGCCATCTCATTCCACCGGTGCTCCATCTTCATCTCATGTATCATCAGTGTCACCGCCTGCGGTGCCGTATGTAGTAAAAGCGGGCATTAAACACTACACACACACACACACACACACACACACACACACACACACACACACACACACACACACACACACACACACACACACACACACACACACACACACACACACACACACACACACACTGTCTGTTAAGTTGTAACGCTTGAGCATATTTTCTATGTATCTGGATTGACAGGTTTTAATTTTACCATATATTCTCTTGAATTCAATACCAAGACAGTATTTTAAATGCCCAAGGTCTCTCATCTGAAATGTTTCCAACAGATCCTTCTTGAGGTTGCTCACAGTCAATTTGTTTGACGAGGCAATCAGGATGTCATCAACGTATACAGCTAGGAGAACTTTTTCTCCCCCTGTTCCAAATGTATATACACAAGGGTCTGCATGAGAAGGTTTGAAACCTAAACTTTTCAATTTATAGTCTAGTTTGACAAACCATTGTCTTCCCACTTGCTTTAAGTCATAAAGTGCTCGTTTCAGGAGACAGACTTTTTCACTTTTACAGCTCTTCAAGTCTTCCAACATGTTTCTTGCTTTCACATATATTGTTGACTGAGGTTTGTCAGCCTCTTCAACTATGATGTCACATAGATATCTTTCAAGTGAATCTGGAACTTGCATGTATATTTTTTCTTCTAGTTCTCTATTCAGGAAAGCAGTTGATACATCTAGCTGATTTATCTCCATTTCTTCTTGCACTGCTATAACAAGAATAAATCTTATAGAACTTAGCTTAGTGACTGGTGCAAAGGTTTCTTCATAATCTACTCCTGGACATTGTGTAAATCCTTTGGCAACCAATCTAGCTTTTCAACGTTCTAGATTTCCTTCAGCGTCATATTTAGATTTTAATGTTAATCTGGATTCTACTATTTTCATGTCCTTTTCTCTTTCATTAAGAATACATGTATCATTTTCCAAATGAGCCTTTATTTCTTGCTTTATTGCATTGTCCCAGACATCAGGTGATTTATCAGATGAAGATTCTTCTTTAAAAGCACAAATCATTGCACTGTCACTTATAGCATTATCCTTAAGTGTCTGAATTTCTGGTTCATCACATGTTGATTTAATGGACAAGACAAAGTCATTAAATCTGGTTAGAACCCTCTTGATCCGTTGTGGTCTCAGTGTTGGTGGGACTTTATTTATTCCTAACTGGGAGTCATCTTGTACTGGTGTCTCTTGGTTGACATCACTTTCTTCTTGTGTTTCTTTTTCAACAGTTTGATGTTTCAGTTCTATTATATAGTCAAGATCCTTTTCAACAGCATCATTTTGTAGATTTGAAGATTCTTGAAGATACATTTTGTTGAGGACTTTTACATCTCTTGTCACAACTACTTTACTTTGATCAGGCATCCAGATTCGGTATGCTTTTGAGATTTCTGAATAGCCAATAAAAATTCCAGGTTTTGCTTTAGGTTCCAGTTTTCCTCTTCTTGGGTTTTTGTCCAAGATATAGGCAACTGATCCAAAAACATGCAGATGTCTTACAGAAGGTACATGTCCAAGCCATCTCTTGAAAGGCGTTTCATGATTTGTAGCTCTCAAAGGTGATCTGTTGCATAGATAGTTGGCCGTATTTACAGCTTGTGCCCAAAACTTTTCATGTGGATGAGCATCGATGAGAAGGCATCTAGCCTTTTCAACTAAAGTTCTGTTTTTCCTTTCACTTATTCCATTTTGTTGTGGAGTATAAGTCGTAGATAGTCTTCTCTGTATGCCACATGCTTTTAGATATTCGCTGAATTCTTTGTTGCGGTACTCTGAAGTTTCATTATCAGATTGACATGCCTTTATCTTCTTTCCAGTGAGCATTTCCATTTCGTTCTTGAATTCTTTAAAGTAGTTAAGAACTTCAGTTTTTACCTTTAAAAAATATACTCGGCAGTATCTGCTATAGTCGTCAATGAAGGTAACAAAATATTTTGCTCCCCCATGTGATGCGAATCGCATAGGTCCACAAACATCAGAATGGACAATTTCTAGGGGTTCATTCAATCTGTTATTTTGTCTAGTTGGAAATGAAGGTCTTGTAAACTTTCCTGCAAGGCAAACTTTACATTCAAAAGATCCATCACTCTAAAAGTTTAAACCTTTAACTTTCTCTTCATGAAGAGCCAGCTTTAGATCAGCTTTATTTATATGTCCTAACTTTTGATGCCAGCAATGTATGTCAGAACACAGGTAGGTTTTTTCATTTGATTTGTTTTCTTCTTTAGATTTTATATAATACAAACCATTGGATTTCATAGCTTTTACTATTCGGCACCCAGTTTGATCTGAGATAGTGGCTTCTTCTTTGTTGAAGGTAACAGAATAACCCTTTTCTGTGATTTTTCCAACAGAAAGTAGATTTATGGATAAATCTGAAACATATAAGAGTATCTGGTAGATTAACAGCTCCACTTTTATTTGTGTTCAGTTTTGCCATTCCTTTTCCATCGATTGAAGTAAATTGATTTTTAGCTGCTGGTTTCAATGAATCAGGATCAGATGACACTGACAATTCCATGAATTTCCTTTCGTCATTACACATGTGTGAAGTGCTTCCTGAATCAAGAATCCATACTGAGCTGTCTAAAATTTTTCAATTGGCTGTCACTGAACACTGTTCTATCATGAAGGTTTGTTCAGGTTTCTTTAAATTCATTTTCTTTGACCAGCATTCAGATGTACTGTGATTTGTCCTCGAACAGATTTCACAGGGAGACTTTTTGAGATTTCCTCTTGCAAACTGCTTTGAGAACGGTTGTTTCTTCTGATAGTTACGTCTTCTCTGTTGATATTTTTTATTACCTGCATAGAGTGCTTCTTCACTTGAAGTGTTGTCTTTTTATCTAGCTTCATTTTCTTCCAAGATTTTAATTTTTAGATTTTCAACACTGGGTAGTTCATCTCTCGATTCAATGGCAATTCAAAAATTTACAAATGAGGATGGTAGAGAATACAACATAATTATGATCAATAAGTCTTCATTTATCACGACATCCATTTCTTTTAGTTTGTCAACAATATCCAAGAATTTGCTGAGATGATCATGTATACTATCTGTGCTGTGCATTTTCTGTACAATTAATTGTTTGAGAAGCGTAGCTTTCTGAGCAGGGCCTGAACTTTGAAAATGCTTCTTCAGCGTATCCCATACATCTTTTGAGGTTAAGCAATGCTTTATTTGTTTTAATTCTGGAGGTGAAATCACAAGAATTAGTTCTGCCTTTGCATTTAAATCATCCGTTTCCCATTTTATTTTGTCCTCAGGTTTGGCGTCATTTGGCAGTTTTGTTTTTTCTCCGGTCACATAACCAAAATGTCCAATGCGAGTAAGCACGGCTTGTGCTTGCATTTTCCACGTATCATAATTGTCTTTCTTTAGAGGTTCGATACAACAAACACTGGTATTTGTAACCATTTTTATAAACAATTTTGCAAAAGTAAAAAATGAGGGATACTTACGTAATCAGCAGAACAAAAGGTAAAACAACTTTTTCACTTCACAATATTAATTACTGCTTTCTTTTCCCATATTTCACACTTTTTGCGCACTGGGAATGTTCTGGGCCCATAACCTGTTGTATTTATTTAGTAATATGACATATTGTATACAATCACACATATAAAGGATACAATAAATATGGTGAGGTGAAGCCAACCATCTTAAGCAATGCAACGTGAAAATAATAAAAAAAAAAAAAAAGCCTGTCAATTGTTCAACATAAAACAGCCTACACAACAAACTGAGTCCTTGAGAGTGAATGTCTTTACTTGCCAACAGAGTGCAGGAAATTAATTTTAAAGGACACACTGCACCCCATTACCCTTAACAAATTTTCCACAATATCAATTTAGTTCATGCTCTGTAATTTCCCAGAAATTTTTAATATATGTCTTTGAATGCACCCCATGATCTTTTTTCTGTTTTGGTGAGTTTTTCCTTGATCATAGGATGCTGTTGGACTTTCCAGATTTAAGGACCAATAAAAACACCCTCTTTTTCAATTCCATTACTTCACCTGGGAAATGTTGCTCTTAAATACTGAACACCATTCCCATTTTTTTCCACTGCTTTTACAAAATTCTTTATTAAGCCCAGCTTTATATGGAGCGGTGGTAATAACATTTTCTGAGAATCAACAAGTGGGTGAAAATTACAGTTTTCTTGCCTGGTACTTAAATTTGTCTCAAAGATCAATCCTTCAATATGTAATGATTAACTCTGTGCCAAGAGTTCCACTTACACAAAATACAATTTTTGTATATCCCAGTTGCATTCCAGTTAATAGGCTCATTACTTTTAGATCTCCACATATTTCACATTCATAGTCATTAAAACTTACTGCTTTTAAGAGGATATCCATGTTTTCATATGTTTCTTTCATATTTATGCCATAAGTCACTGGTACCAATGGGTAAATATTACCATTGTGTAGCATTACACCTTTTAAAAAAGATTTGACTTTGAAGAATCAATAAATAAATGCCACTCAACAGGAATGTGTTCTCTGCCTAGCTGATGCATAAGCTCCCTCACATTATTGCAGTAAACAAGGTCATCCTTTTTAGTAAAATATTTTGATAAGCTATGTTGACAACAGTGGCGGCTGGTGGATTAAATTATTGGTGGTGCTCAAATGAAAAATAAAATAGAGTAGTAGTGACTCACCTATTTATACAGAAACTATGCTCTTCTCTCCTTAGCCCTGGCAACTCTATCGATAACTTTTGCGTTGAAGTCGCTGATCTTCATAACAAACTCCCTCTCAATTGAAAGCATTGCTAATGCTGACAATCGGTCCTGTGACATTGTGTTCCTAAGGAAAGTTTTTACTCTTTTTAAAGTTGAGAAACAGCGTTCTGCTTCAGCGGTAGCAATTGGCATAGCTAACAGCACTCACAGGAGTTTGACACATTCACTGAATGTAGCACATAAATTGATTTCCTTAATGAAGTCCATCAAGCACAAAGCGCCGGACATTCCACGAAATTCCTCTCAACTTTAAATTACAGTCAGCTCTGTACGAATTTTTGTTCCAATGATGAAAGTACAGAACCTTATTGTTTCTCTAAGGGAATCCTCTGGAAATGTCTTACCATAGTCGGAGAAATTTTCTTGATGAAACAAAGTCGAGGCTACCAGATGCCCCGTGAAGCTAAATCTGCCCTTTGCTTCTCTAAGAATAATGTCACAGACTTCAAGAGCTTCTCTTCTTTTCACATCATGATCTTCTGTTCTTCTCTTAATTGCAGCTTCTTCGTGTTCCTCAATATCCACGCTATTTCTTACCTTTTGCACTTCCCTTTGAAATGCATTTAGCTGGACAAGGGCAAATATTGCATTGCAGTCTCGTTTCTGCAGCTGATTATACAAAATGTCCACATGGGGCTTGATCTTGTGGAAGAAAGAAAGCCAGAATACAAAATTATCATCTTTCGAAGTGGCCATAAACCCAGAAGCCTGAACAAGTGTGGCGTTGTTGTTTAAAAGAGCTCTCTTCTGAATAACCTCCATGCATTTATTTAAATTCTCCCTGTGTTCGAAAATGGTATTGACGGTCCGTGAATGCAAATTCCATCGTGTCAGAACATAACGTGGCAATCGTTTCTGCAAAACTTCATCAAGCACAGCTGTTCTTTGAGGAGAATTTGAAAAAAATGTGCATATTCCTTGTAAATTGGCAAAAAATATTATCACATTGGTGTTTGCTTAGGCTGCATTCAGCATTATTAAATTAAGTTTATGTGCATGGCAGTGTATATAAGAGGCGCAAGGATATTTCTCTTTCACAATTGCCTGAACACCGTGTTTCCTACCTCCCATGACGGATGCACCATCATAGGCCTGTGCTATAAGTTTATTCGGGCACCCTGACAGTTGCAGATCAA
This sequence comes from Mantis religiosa, assembly GCA_030765055.1. NCBI lineage: Eukaryota > Metazoa > Arthropoda > Insecta > Mantodea > Mantidae > Mantis > Mantis religiosa. The sequence goes on along the minus strand of CM060950.1, from coordinate 307,829,844 downwards.
GTTCAAATTCAATGACTGTGGCAAGAGAGTCTGCATCATGGGCAGCAGGTCGAACAAAACTCCAAAATCGATCTACAGGCCTGTCATTCACAAGATATCTGTAGATAATAACCATCTGATACACTGAGGAAACATCAGTGGTTTCATCTGCTATGACAGCAAGGAATTCTGCATCCTTAATCTCCTTCATTATTTCCTCTTGGCATACCTCTAACATACACTGAAGAATTTCGTTTTGTATAGTTTTTGAAGTGCCCTTAAAAACAGTTGCTTTTTCCAGATTGCCCTTCAGAACACTATCTAGATCAGCGCTGAAATCTATTAGGCCTCGAAAGATAACAGGGTTTTGTGATGTGTCAGATTCATCATGACCTCTCAAAGTCAGCTCAAATGAGCCGCAACGCCGTATACAGTTTATTATGATATTTAGGACATATCTATTCTGCGTAACTTTATCGTTATGCAGCTGTATGTTCCTTCTGCATGCACTGTCCATTTGTGCAGCAATATTAATATTGCCATACATTGCTAAACTTAATGCATTTTTATATGAGAGAAAGAGGACTCATGCTTTTTAACACGGTCATGCGTGTGTTGTATGTCTTTCATTCCTTGCTTCACCCAGGAATCATCTCCTCCAAAGAGCAGGCATGGGAAACAGTATAAAAAGTTATTAACTTCACATCCACATAACCAGTCGTGCTTCTTGTACATGTCAGGGTTGAACTTCCTATTGAATGTTCTAGCTTTTGACTTAATCGTTTGAGTTATAGAAATGTTTGGCATGGGCCTACCCATTCGTTTCACTTCAGATTTTTCTTCAGCACTCTGTTGCGAAAAGGGCTTTTCCAGTAAAGATTGCACGGTATTCATTCTATCGAATTTTAAAAACATACAAAAACAACCCCTCACAATAAGCACTATAAATAAATGTTAGAATAAGATGGTTAATTTGATGTATTCCTCTATTTTATCATCCGCAACATTGATTTTGGATAACCAGCCTTTCATCAATTTTGGAATTTTTTCTACTGGTATGCTCGTGAATAGAGATCTGATATCAAAGGATACCATCACCTCTTCAGTTTTTATAACTGTGTTTCAATTTTCTTTACCAAATCAAATGAATTCTTTATGCTTAGAGATTCAAACTTTTCAAACTTGTAAAGTTCTTCCACCAACCATTTTGCCAGTTGATTTGATTTGATTTGATTTATTGATTCATCCATTAAAACATGTACATGTTATAGGACACGTCAAATTAAAAACTAAGAACTAAAAACTAAAAACTAAGTACAACATTTATAATTAAGGTAGCTAACTAAATATTTACAAATTTAAAAATTCATCCACGCTGTAGAAGCTATTGGCTCTAAGGAAGTTTAATAACAATTTCTTAAATTGATGTTGTGATTCAATCTTTTTTATAGATTCAGGTAGCTTATTGTAAAGATGTAAGCCAGCATATGTGAAACTATTTTCATACATCTTTGTTTTGTGTGACTTCACAAATAAATTATTCTTTGTTCTAGTGTTGTGTATATGAATTTCAGAATTTGTTTTGAATAAACTTAGGCTTGCTTTCATATGTACAAGAGTTTCATATATGTATATACTTGGCAGCGGTAAGATACCTAATTTACTGAAGTATGGCTTACAACTAGTTGTGCTTGAGACATCTGCTATGATTCTAATTATTTTCTTTTGGTATCTGAATACTTTTATACTGTCTTTAGAATTTCCCCAAAAAATTATACCATATGCCAACAAACTGTGTATATATGAAAAGTACACTATTCTCTGAACTTTCAAGCTTGACATGCCTGTAATCGCCCTCATTAAGAAACACATTTTACTAAGCTTTTTCGTCAATGCCTCTTTGTGAGTTTCCCAATTTAAATTTTCATCTAGTATTAGTCCCAGAAATTTGATAGTTTGTACGTAATGAATTTGGTCTTGTCCCAGCATTAATTTTGGATACAATTGACTTCCACTCATTTTATTATAGAAGCTTAGGGCTGCTGTTTTCTCCTTACTCAATATTAACATATTGGCACTAAACCATTTTTGAATATATTTTAGATTATTTTCAATATGTACATCTGCCCCTTCCTTATTCACCCCTTTGATAAAAATATTTGTATCAGCTGCAAAAAGTGTAACATTTATATTGGTTCTGTTTTCTACATTATCTGCCAAATCATTAATGTACACTATAAATAAAAGAGGTCCAAGCACCGAACCTTGAGGGACCCCATATTTCATTATAGCGCTACTTGAAATCTGAGTTTTAACTTCACTCGTTTCGCTATCAAAATACTCTATTTCCACCGATTGCTCTCTATTCTCCAGATAAGATCTGAACCAATCTAAAGCTAACCCCCTTATGCCATATGAGGATAATTTTTCTAGTAAAAGTTTGTGATCAACCAGGTCAAACGCCTTTGTAAGATCTAAAAAAATGCCTATCCCTAGTTGTTTACTATCTAGTGTTTCATACGCTTGTTCAATGAAATTCATCAGTGCAGAACTTGTTGATTTATTTTTTCGAAAACCTTTTTGATTGTCATTAATTACTTTAAATTTTTCCAAAAAGCTTGTTACTCTTTTATACATTATTTGTTCGAAGATCTTTGCAAAAGTTGAAATTATGGAAATTGGCCTGTAATTTCCTACCTCCCCTTTGTTACCTTTTTTAAAGATGGGTTTCACTTTACCTTTTTTTAACCTGTTGGGGAACGTCCCACTTGAAAGTGAAAGATTTGTCAAGTACGTCAGTGGTTCAATTAGGAATAAGGAGCAACACTTTATGACGTAGTTAGAGTAACCGTCTATTCCTACTGATTTCTTATTCTTCAATTTTTTTTATAACATCTTTAACTTCCTCAACTGTTACTGGAATTAAAAACATGCTATGTTCATTTTTCTTTACACTTAATCTTTCCTTCTTTCCTAGTGAATGAGTATTTAACAGTTTCTCCGCTACAGTTGAATAAAACTGGTTGAATAATTCCGAAATTTGTTTAGGATCACTTACTTTTTGGCCATTAATTTCTAGATGGTAATTTTCTTTCAATTTGGGTCCATTTTTTGTTTCATGCTTAATTACTTGCCATATGGATTTAGTTTTATTAACTGCTTTTTTTATTGTTTCATCGTTATGTAACTTTTTGGCTGCTCTTATAACTTTATTATATATATTTCGATATTTTACATAATAGACCTTAAAATCCGGTGTAGTCTTGTTTTCCTTCATGAATTTGCTCAAGAATTTTAATCTATCACCAGATTTGCAGATTCCTGTTGTGATCCACTCATTACCTAGCTTGTTTATTGCTACTTTAACTATTGGTATGGCTGTTACAAAGTGAAAATCAAATGTGTCCAAAAATGCATTCATGGCATCGTTTAGATTTCGCTCAGTGTACACGCTTTCCCAAGATTCTTTACTTAATAGAAAATTTAGATAGCTTAGATTGTCATCATTAGCAAGTCTAACCTTTTTGAATATTTTTTTTGCATTCTGTTTTGGGTTATGCTGATCTACTGGGACAACTAATTTTAACATTTGTGTGTAATGATCTGACAGGGCTGTGTCAAAAATCTGAATTTCATATTTCCACTTATTTATATTCAGCACTACTTGGTCAATCGCAGAATAAGACGAATTCGAGACACGGGTTGGTAATTTAACTATGTTTTCCATTCCATACATATTAAAGACATTTTGTAGCTGCTTTTTATTTGCGTTTTCTGTTAAATAGTTTATATTCACGTCCCCTACTATAATTACAGATTTGTTTGTCTTTTTAAAAAAGTCTAAAATGATTTCTAAATTTTGAAGGATAATTTTGGTATTGCTTGTGGGATGTCGGTACACACAAATAAGAATTAGTTTGCTGTTTAATAGTTCACACATGCTGGCTTCAAAGTGTTCCTCCTGGTTTAAGTATTTAAACATAACAATCTCCCTAAATTTAACTGATTCATTTACATATATACATGATCCACCATTTTTCTTGTTTGACCTACAGAAGGAAGATGCTAGCACATAGTTAGGTATATTAAAATACTCAGTTTCATCTTCTCCCAACCAATGTTCCATTAAACAAATTGCTGTAGAGTTTTTTAAAGCAGATGTTAATAGTACTTCAATATTACACTTTTTGTTCCTTAAGCTTTGGATGTTTTGGTGGAAGATTGATAGGTTGAATTTACTATTGTTACTAATTTTACAGCTAGTATTTACACCAGTATTTGTTTTCTCAGGAGGATTGCTATCAAAGCCTACATGCTTTTCACCTTCTTCATACGTTTCTAATTTACCCGACTTTTACATACTACACCTATTACATCTTTTATAGATATACATTCCTGACATATGACGTATGCCCTGACATACATAGTTTGTATGTCAGGGCATCTATATTGTTAATAATGGGTCACATGCTGTTGTCTGTCTTGTGGATCTTAGGCAGTATAATTTTTGCAAATTAGGGTTGTTTACAATTATGCTGTTTGTCATCTTATCTGGCACTATGGTATTTTCTTTAATTGCTTTTTTGGTGGTTCCTATGCATTTCTTTAATGGGTTTTTTATTAGGGTTGTATATTTTGGATTTTGTAGTAGTTGTTCAACTCGCTGGTTGTAATCATTTCGGTCCATAATGACTACCGTGTTTCCTTTGTCTGCTTTCAGATATAAAACTGGCTTTTGGTTCAGTGCTCGAGTAATTTGTTTATAGTTATTTTCCTGTCCGAATATCATGCCCTTTAGAATTTCTAAGCATTTTGATTTTACTAATGTTTTTTCGATACCATTTTTCAAAAAGTTAAAGGTTATGGTAACATAACACAATATAAATAAACTATAACACAAATTTCATCAAAAAGTTGATCTACAGACACAAAAGAAACAAAAACTTAAAGGATATTACTATGTTAGAAAAACTAGAAAACCCAAACACAAGATATGGCAAATTTACATTTCATGCAAAATACTTCAAAAAATTTGAAAAGATATTTAAGAGCTTCAACATAAAATTAGCCCCTCAGAACAAGCACAACATCCGGAACTTACTAAAACACCCTCTAAAAAATAGCACACCGAAAACTCAATTATCAGGCTGCCAGGATTGTGGTAAGACCAAAAGGAATCTAGGAACAAGAATGAAAGAACACTTCAGAAATATTAAATTCAAACACATGGACAAGTCGGCCGTAGCACATCACTTTTGGTCTGAGAATCACAACATAAAGCAATAAATAGAACTGATCAAACAGGCAAAAAACCTCTAGAACTACAGTTTTGGGAAAACATATTTATTACGAAGAAATAGGACCTCTTGATGAATTTTTAAATTCCCGCCATAGAAGACGTCATCAAACTTACCAGAACGTTACATGGCACCGCGACACCAAGCCAGATGCAGACACCAGATGCATCATCAGTCAAGCACAAAACTGACGATAGGGAAGAAGTTCCCAGAAACTAGTCTGCATTAAAAAACTTGTAAGTGGAGAAAAGTATATACAAGATTGACTCATTTGCCTAATTTTAATTTATTTCCTATTTATTATAACAACATCTAGCAAACAACTTCATACATATATAACATATACAGTATATAATGAATACAAAATCTTACGCACTCCTCATTTTGGAGTAGCATTTTCCCATGTCCCATTATAGTTAACACAGGTAAGCAGTTCAGTTAAACTTTATTAATATGCTCCTGCAACAATCTGCTTTGAAAATTGGTAAGAATTCCACCAAATTTTGAAAAATACCATGTGACACAAAAGTCTGTTGACAAATGAAAAAAAGAAAAGCTCCCTTTCTAAAGTAAGCTTCTGTATAATGTATTATTGGACAGTGCTGATATTATTTATTTATTTGCCATTATTTATCTTTTATTTATTTATTTCCTTTTAATACCCTAAGAATCCTCCAATTGTTATCTTTCACTTTTTCTAAATTAGTTCCTGTAGATAAAAGGATTAGAATTTGGACTAGTAAACAATACACAACAATTACCTGTGTAGCTCATTTAGCTTGTTTGAAGATATTGAGTTGGGAATGAATTGAAAACAAACTCTTTTCAATAGGAAAATTAAAATTATTGGGAATTAAAGAAATATAATATTGAGCCCTAAACAGTGAGTGGAGCTAGTACTTATCTGTGAGGTCAGCCATAAAACAATAAGTGAAGCTGCAGATGAATTTCACCATCATCGTAATCATCATCATCATCATCATCATCATCATCATCATCATCATCATTGTCATCATTGTCATTATCCTCATCATCATCCAGATATCCCAAACTCATTTTACCACAATGTTGCCAAATTATTCCATAAATTCACGACGACTTTCAGTGTACTCAACAGGAAGTGAAGTGGTTGAGCCAGATCTGCTATCATGAACAGAATACAATAAATGTGATTGGAAAGATGGCAATGAAACCCAAAACGTCAGTGCACTATGCGTCTTGGGAAGGTGGTATCAGTAGAAAGTTTGAATGCAGAATACTAAAATCAGCACGTTTTCACAGCTGTAAATTACAGCATGTACACATAGTGCATAAAGAGAATCCACTCAAGAGGCAAGTGTATTGCAATTAGATCATGCAATGTTTGCTTGATGATTAGTTCTTTCTTCAGTATGTCCTGTTCAGTGATGAATGCCTATTCTTTATGAATACAAAATATGCACAATATTGGTCAACGGTAAATCCAAAATGGATATGAGAATCAAATGTCCCTGATGCTCCAAAACCTATGGTCTGAAATAATTGGTGATGTGGTTGTTGAACCACATTTCTTTCATGGAAATGTAAATCAGTATACATGCGGGGAATTGCAGGATACCATTCTGTAGTAGTTTCTGGATGGTATGCCACTGAATAATCTATTAAGAATGTGGTTTCAACAAGATGCGGCTACATCACATTATGATCTGATGGTTTACCAGATTGCAAATGAGGTGTTTGGTGTGCAATGGATTGCACACCTTACGATTGAACATTTTGATTTTCTCAAATTGGCTCCAAAATTTTGATTAAAATTTCTAAAATGTTGATGTTTAAGGCATTATCATCCTCATCCTCATCCTCATCATCGTCATCATCATCATCATCATCATCATCATCATCATCATCATGCCAAATGAAATGTATATCTTGAATTTTCTGGAAATGTCCCCAGAAATGCCCTTCATTCTGAATGACTTCTGTATAACTGGTAAACTGTAAGAGATAGACCAAATCTTACTACACAAATAAACTATATGTTAAAACACACAATTTATGCCAACTACAAATTTTTGTGGAGTGAACCATTTCTGAGATATTTCCTGTAATTTCTTTAAATGTTCCAGTATTTTACTTTTTTCAAATGGGAATAAATAATTTGTTCTTTTTTCTCTTTAGCATGCAAAGAGGACAGAATTTGAAAAGCATCATATACCTGTAGTCTTAAAAGATTTTACTATTGCTTAGAACCTATTGAATTCTCATATTCTTGTTGCACCTACAGTAAAATTAGCAATAAAATACTAATTCCATAACTGCTTAATCTTGATTAACAAAAAGTAGAAAGAGAAATAAGCATGTGTAAAAATAGACTTTCAAGACTAGAAGGTCACATGAGTGCTGCAAATCAGATTTTTTTTTTTTTTATATTAACTCATGAAAGGAGATTTTTATTTATTGTACTATAATAATTCCTAGTTTCAAATGTATATAAAACAGTGACTTTAAATATATTTCAGAAATAGTCCTAACATCTTAAATAATTTCTCTTGTTGCTGTTTAGAAACATAGAGGAAATGAATTTGTCACACAACATGCTGGAAGACTTCCCATCAGCTCTAACTAGCCTGGAAGCATTACAAGTTCTAGATCTGAGCAGCAATCAAGTCACCAACCTACCCAACTTATCCAGTCTAAGTTCTCTAGCAGAGCTGCGACTTGCCGAGAACCGACTGAGAGCTATAAGTAATGGAGCCCTAGCAGGACTCCTACACTTGGTGCTCCTTGATATGGACAGCAATCAAGTGGACTCTGTGGCCTCCGGAGCAGTATCTTCATTGCCTCAACTGAGGGCAGTGAGATTTGGACACAACAGGCTCTCCATCCTACCTTCTGGTGCATTTTCTGACTTGCCACAGCTACAAAGTGTTGAGTTGCAGGAAAACCACCTCATAGAGATTGCTCCTGATGCCTTCACTGCTGTGCCACAGGTTCTACTGCTTAACCTCAGCCATAATCAGCTGACAGAACTACAACATGCTGGACTCAAAGGTCTACGATCGTTGGAAGTTCTAGATATAAGTAATAATCAATTAGCACACTTGGGATCTGGGAGTTTGACTGATATGGAGTGGCTGGTTGAGCTCAAGGTGAGCAGATGTTTGATACATTATATTCTAACAGATTATAAATTTGCACTATACCTTTTTTCATTTCATTTCATTTCATTTCATTTCATTTTATTTCATCCTTGTGTTAAAAGTACATAAGATACGTCACATACATAATTTAATTACAAAATTTAATTACAAGGTTTAATTACAAGGATACATCACATACATAATTTAATTACAAGGTTTAATTACAAAGTTTATTTACAAATCTGTTTCTCTCAAATTTCACATACCTGTAAAACACATCTACACTCATTTACACATTTTGTTTACATTTAGTGTTGTACTTAAATTCTTCAGTATTGTAGAAAGCATTTTCTAGTAAATAGTTCTTAATGGTTTTTATTTGTATCTCTCTTTGTTTCAAGTCTTTTATTTCCTTGGGTAAAGCATTATAATGTTCTTTTCCTAAACTTTTTATTGAACGATTATTTACTGTTCCCCTGAGTGCAGTTCTGTAATAATTGTGTTTATTTCTAACATTATAGCTATGCATGTGATTGTTTTTAGCAATTTTTCCATTTAGTAGAACATGCTTGATGCTTTCATAAATGTAGATACACGGAACTGTTAAGATTTTGTATTTTTTGAACCAGTCCCTACAACTGTGTCTTTTTTCTATTTTCCCAATTATTCTAATTGCCCTTTCTTGTAATTTGAATATTTTTAGTACTTCCTTAGCTGTAGTGTTCTCCCATAGTGTTATGCCCTATTTTATATACGAATAAATGAAAGCATAGTATACCTGCTTCAGCGTTTTATTATCCATGTTATCCTTAACCTGTTTCGTAATGTATAAACCCTTATTTATCTTTTTTGTTATGTACATTATATGTGGTTGCCAATTAAGATTTCTGTCTATAAGCACTCATAGGAAATTTGTGACTTGTGCCTCAGAAATACTTTCCCCATCTACCTTGAGATCAATGTGATCTGCATGTTTTTCTTTTAGCGTGAAATTTATCCATGATGTCTTTTTTATGTTTAATACCAGATCCAGATTTGAAAAGTAGTCTTTTAATATTTTTATGATACTGTTTGCCTTGTTTTCTACACCTTTAGTAGTGGGATCTGTAACTATTATTGCTGTATCATCTGCATAGCCAATTGCTGTACCTCCATTGTTTGCTACTATTTCAAAAAGATCATTTATATAAACTAGAAATAGAAAAGGACCCAATTTAGAGCCTTGTGGAACTCCTTGTTTAATTGTTTCAAATTTTGATCTTACTTTATTTACCATACCCTTTTCATTTTTGTAGTTTATTTCTACGCACTACTGTCTGTTTTCTAGATATGATGCAATCCACTTTTGTGCAATGCCTCGAACCCCATATTTCTCTAGCTTATTTTCAAGGATGTTTATATTTACACAGTCAAAAGCTTTAGACAGATCCAGAAATATGGCGACTACAAATTCACGATTATGGAGTGCATTAATAATTTTATCATTTGCTTTATCTATCGCATTTATTGCTGACTTATGTTTTTGAAATCCATATTGTAGCTCTGCTAAGATTTTCTGTTTTTCAAAATATCCTTGTAGTTGTTTCAAAAACACAGCCTCCAATACTTTTGATATTGCAGAACATAATGTGATTGGTCTGTAGTTTTCTATATTGCATTTGCTTTCTTTTTGTTTGTATATTGGTCTAACAATCGCTCCTTTTAATGTATCTGGATATACTCCATGCATCAGTGAAGTGTTTATTATATGAGTGAGAGCCTCAACAATTTCATATTTTATGTTCTTTAGCATTTCGTTTGATACTTCATCTAAGCCAACAGATTTTTTAAATTTTAGCTTATTTATTTCTCTTAAAACTTCCTCTTCTGTTGTTTCGAAGATTACCATAGAATTAATTTGGGCAAAATTTGATATTATTATTGAGTTTAGAATTTTGGGCTTTGAATTTAGCTGTTTTGCAACATTTATATAGTAGTCATTGAATATATTACACATTTGTTTGGGATCTGTTATCTTATTATTTTTATGGTTTATTTCAATATTTTCTATTTCTTTAGTTTTGCTGTTTTTATGTATTTGGTTTACAATTTTCCACACTGCTTTTGTTTTGTTTTCTGCTTTTTCAATTTGTTCCTTGTTATAATTCATTTTAGCCTGTGTAATTACTGTATTTAGTATTTTGTTATAATTTTCAATATAATTTAGAGATTTCTCACTCATATTTGGCTGTTTTATTGAATTTAAGAACCTCACCCTTTTGCATGATTGTTTTATTCCTTTTGTCATCCATTTTGTGAAATCATTTACCTTACCACCTGAAATTATTTTGAAGCTTCTTAATGGCATCATTTTTTGTAGACCATTTTGCAGTATTATACTTAAAATGTTATATTTTTCATTTATATCATCAGTGTTATACACCTTTTCCCAGCTTACTTCTCTAAGATAATTTCTAAGGTTGTTTAAGCTTTCCTTGTTTATTTGTCACCTATACTCAGAAGTAACTTGTGTGATATCTCTTTTAAAGTTTACTCTTAACAGTTGTCCTGAATGATCACCTATCCCTGACTTAATGATTGACATGCTCCATTTTGTTTCTGGTAAGTTAATAAAAGCATTGTCAATACAGGTTTCAGAATATTTTGTTACCCTTGTTGGCTCTTTTATACCAATTTTTAGATTATGCCTATTTAAGATTTCTGTAAGTGATGATTTATATGCATTTTCCTTTATCATGTCAGTGTTTAAATCTCCCATTAGTATTTTAATCTTTTTTAACCTCTGCACAATTTGTTTCAGAAATATGTTGTGGCAAAAACTCGGTTCATATGAAACATATATCATCTCATAACAGCATGTAGATTCACACAAGCTAAGAACAGTTTAAAACAAACTGATTTTTCTTCTACATCTTTTGTTATTTTCTCTTTTTTAACTAGCTTATGCCCAAGTCAAAATTTGTATTTTCAAAAATCGTCATTTTCTAACAAGGAAAGCACTTGGGCTTGAACAAACATATCTGTATGAAAGTTTGGTTACAGGACCATTACATACCTCTCAATGTGCTGGTGGGTGTCATTTTTCTGCAAATCTCTGCAATCATGCTCTAGATATCACTGTAGGTGTCATTGTAGATGCCATATGCAATGTAGATACCTTTACTATAGATGTAAATGGAGACTTTCAATAAAATGCTCACAGCAATATGAATGACTGCAAAATGCACCATGAAGAAAAGCAAGTTGATCACATGTCATATTTGCACGTTCTATAATATCAGTGTTGAAGGCCATGTCAATTACACTTTTGAAGTTGTCTACTGGTTCACCAATATCGTAGCCAGCATTCTGCCACGCATAACGAAGCATTGGTCTATATATTCCCACAGATAACTGATTGTAATTGACACAATGTAAATTCATGGTAAAGAACCTGTCATGCAATTTTGGCTGCATATTACTGGAATGTAGTTTAATAAAGAAATACACATCTAGAGGTTGTGCATATTTTGTAGCTTTAGGCAGAATGATTTTTAAATCTACAACATTTCAGCCAGATGCTTCAAGTAGTACTTGTTCATTCGTATGTCCAGAACAGGAGTCACAAAGCACAAATGACTTTCTTAACAAATTTGGATTCAAAACTGACAGAAAAAGATCTTCAGATGTTGTTTCGTCATCTTCCCACTCACACTTGCAACAATGGAGATATTTGGAGGGCACCTAGTTTCTATTTCCCTTGACATAGGGGGTCCAAACTTTCCCCTAGGTTCTTAGAAACAAATATATAGTTTGTCTGCTAATTATCCTTCCATCGATATAGCAACATCGATTGCGTAACTGTGTTGCACAGTTAACTGACTGTAACATCGAGACAGTGCTTCTCTCCCCTTTCATGGATAGTGTTCTGTCACAAGAAAGCTCATAGTTGAACTGACTATGATCACAGTTCCATACAGAATTAATTTTGATTTGCTCTGTCATCATATGCTCATTGACGACAGCAGCAAACATTTGAACTCATTGAATCAGTTCTACTTTGTCATCCTTATCATTTCATGCTTGAAGAATAGTTATGAGAGGTGATGTTATCCTAAACTCCTTTTTCAAATTAGTAATAAATCCTAGTGAAGCTGTAAAGTTTTTACACTCGAGATTTCTGGCTACGTCCAATACCCAATGTTGTAAATGCCAATAATGAATGGCGGAACCACATTCTGGCACTTCATCAAATTTCGCCATTATATGCTCCTTGATGATTTTTGAACTGCAGTGTATCATTTCCTTTGAAAACCGTATTTCTTTCTCGTTTATTTTGCCACATAGTCCAATATGTTTTTAATATTGCTTTTAGCTTTTCAGAAGCTTGTTGTATGTGTTGAAACCTCTTATGCGATAATCATCATATATGTTCTCTAGTGTGTTGTCATCAATTACTTACATAATGATAATTGCGACTTTAACCTTATCAGGAGAGAGTTGGAATTCACTGTCACTGCTTGCATCACTTCTTTCAACACTTGCTGTATCACTACCGCTTGCAATAAGTTGTTTACCATTACCATCACTAGCATCATAATAATGTGTTAGTGTTACAACAGTATATTTTTCTAACTTATGTTCATATTTCTGCACTATAGTAGATTAGTAGATACTGTAAAACATGTGAATGATTCATCTTCTACACCAATATCACATTCACAAAGAAGAGTTCTTTGTAACTTCATCTCAATCAATCACAATACATTAGCAGAATTGATTACCAATTGCTGACTCATCTGATGCTTCAATACACAAATAGCTTCACAAAATGCAACTTCAGAGGCACACTGCATCATCCCTAAAAGTCTCGACTGGCATACTGACAGGTCAATATGCAATGAGGCATGGCACACGCAGAGGCCTCTAACGGACAACTGTAGAGTTTTGCAGATGAAGGAGTATCACTAGTACAATAAGGGACCTTTAAATTATCTCAGACAATTTTGGTGTATATGTGTTTGTTCGAGACCAAGTACTGTCCTTGTAAGTACACCATATTTGGTAATTGGAGTGGCACTCATATGAACCAGCCATGAGCTTAGTTGTGCTTGGTAGGGGGTTTCCAGTAAATAACAGCTTTTGGACACTGTGCCCATAAATATTTATTTATTTATTTATTTTTAGCATTTAATTTCTGTACAGAAATATTTGCTTTTTCAAGATACAGTACAAACAATACAAACTAGAAATTCAGAAAATACAGAATTGATTCTGCATGCAATAATCAGATTAAATTGTATCAATGTCAACAAATACAGAAAACTTACATGAATTGTCAACCATTAGTATCATAAAATTATTCTCATGTAATCATTTACTCTACTTAATCTGGTATCTAAAATATTCAAAGAACTCTTGAGTACTATAGAAGCACTGATTTATTAAAAATGATTTCACATCTCTTCTGAATCTTTTCTTATCATTGTTTTCGATTTTCTTTAAGATTAAGTTATACATGTGAACCCCTTTATGAAGTACTGAGTTAAGTTTTTTATTTGATCTTGATCCCAGTATATGTAATTTAGCACCATTCCTAGTATAATGTTCATGAATAGTGTTATTTGTTTGAAAATATTGTATGTTGTTGTTTATAAAGCATACGGTTTCTAAGATATACAGACATGGCAGAGTTAGTATATTATTTTCCTTAAAATATTTCATACAATGAGTCCTTTTACTTAGATTAAACATTCTTCTTCTTATTTTTTTTTGTGTTACAAATAAATCTTTTATTTCGGTAGCTGATCCCCAAATAAACAAAAGCCATTTATATTTATTTGTCAATAGACTGCAAAGCAGTTTCTGACATTGCCAATTACAATCTAAAAGTTTACAATTATAGGATATAGAGCAAAATATAAACAGTATAAAAACATATTTACAGATCATCAACTTTGTACAAACATTTATCCATTAAAAAGTATTTTAATTTGTTTTGAAATTGCTTCGTACCATTTAATGCTTTAATTGATGTTGGCAGTCTATTAAATAAAATCTGTACCATTATAAAAACATCTCTATCAGTAGATTGTTTAGAAGTACAGTCTCTAAAATAGTCATTGTTGCATCTGGTATTATAATTGTGTACATCAGCAGTCTTCAAATTTACCATGGTGACAGAGTGATGGGTAAAAATATTGCTTTAGAAGTTTTTGCAAAACTGAGACTACTTAGATGTACAAAGAAGTTAAATGCAATGCTAGAGAAGCAGCCAGAGCATATCAAGCTAAGTCCTCTAGCAGAATGTGTAAAGCAGCTTTCTTTTCTTCATTATTTATATTTTATTCACATATAGGTCTAAATAATTTTAAGGAATATGGAATCCTCATTGATTCACTACATTGAATCAATGTAGTCATTAAACTTGCTATGTCATTAACTCACACACATTTGCTTGCTTCACTCACAGTTTTCTTTATTTAAGATATGCAATCATCCATTTGATAAACTTCACTACTGCATCCAGGACTATTGAAATCTCACAAGAGACCTTGAAAATCAACATGAATAGCTTTGAAAGTATACAACAATCAATGTATGCCTGAATATTTAATCATCTCAGAATGATTAATTCATTTTGATTATCAACAAGGCTGGACTATATACTATCTTCAAAAAAGTTTTTTGTGACATAAGACATTTCCAAGTTATCCACATTATGG